>QEPC01008233.1:3685632-3759762 GCA_003113815.1 Sphenodon punctatus | reverse complement strand
AGGGGAAGAGGACTTGGAAGCAATTTTCAGGCGGATCTTGTCAATCTTAGAGATAAAGAAGAGAGCAAGATCCTGAGTGAAGAGAGAAAAGGGGGGAGGAGGACAGGGGGGTTTCAGAAGGGAGTCAAAGGTGGGAAAGAGGTGTCGAGTGTCCCAGGAGCAGGACTCAATGTGTGAGGCATAGTACTGCTGTCTAGCGAGGGAGATAGCAGAACTGAGTGATGAGAGGCAGAATCTGAAGTGGAGGAAGTCAGCGCAGCAGTGAGATTTGCACCAGAAGCACTCAGCAGCCTGGGTACAGGAGCGGAGATGGCGAATGGTGGGGGTGAGCCAAGGATGAGGGTTATGGGAGCGAGCCGGGCATGAGGAGAGGGGGGGCAAGGGAGTCAAGGGTGGAGGCGAGAGAGCGGGTGGAGGTGAGAGAGGAGTTGAAGGCGGAGATGGCAGAGTCGGTAGAGGAGGAGAAGACGACTGAGGGGAGAAGAGGACAGAGGGAGGAGGCAAAGTCCTGGGGCGCAATGGCCTGCAGATTGCGGAAGGGGTGGGGAGATGGGGAAGAGGAGGGGGAGCAGTGGGAGAGATTGAAGGAGGCAAGGAAATGGTCAGAGATGGGATGGGGTTTGAAGGAAAGATCAGAGACAGAACAGTTTCTAGAGAACACAAGATCAAGAGAGTGACCATTAGTGTGGGTGGAGGAACTAGTCCAGAGGTAGAGGTTAAAGGAAGAGGCTAAGGAGAGGAAGCGGGCAATGCCAGGCTGAGTGGGTGCATCAACGCGGATACGGCAACATGTTGCACGAGTTTAAGATGTCGACACTTGCTACTTGACAAGTAAACCTTGGTCAAGTATCAGAATCTCTATAAACATATGAAAATCAGACTTGCTGCTTGACCAAAGCTATAATGTAAAAACATCCCAAAGATCCCACCGAAGCATAGGAATGTGTACCATTAGATGCATCATACGTATTTATTCTTAGTCCAGGGTTTGTTTAGTGTGGCATTATAGAATTCTTTCCTTCGTTTGTCTAGTCTAACAACTCAAGGGGTCAGCCCCGTGTGTTTATTTATTTCAAGCATTTCTACCACGTCTGTTTGCTACAAAATGACTGTACCAAAATTACCTGACACAACTCAAATGGGCTTCAGTCAAGTTACTCCACATTTTCGCTGCTGGGCTAATGAGTTAACATTTTACTTCATGCATCTGGCCATATGCATCACATACCCTAATTTTATAAACACTAGACACCAAGAAAGCTAGGATTCGAACTATGAAGGGTTTCATAAATCAAAGCCAGCGGCTTGAATTAGATGAAGGAATGAAATGATTTGACCAAGCAGTTCCTACAGGACAGGTGTAATATGTTGTACAGGTAGAATGACACTACTTAAGTAGCCCACTCCATTGTGTAGCGAGCGATTCTAGACACTAACCACACCATATATAGATCATAAACCAGTCTGGATTCAATATGCTAAATCCTAACAGCATATTGGTTGTTGCCATTCAAATCACCTCATCCAGCAGCTTCACACAAATGTTGAACAGGAAGTTCAACAAAAAGTAATCTTATGTACAGATTTCCTACAACAAGGGAAACACCACTTTAAATTTTACTCTGGGATTTCCCGGGCCGAAAAGAACAAAGTCATCTAATACTGCCAGGGTATTCAGGCAAGTCAGCACTTCAGATCAAAGGTTGCTGCCAAATGGAGAATAATCAGTTCAAGCAGTGTGCTCAACAGCAGCTTCAGGTCTGGGCATGGAATTATGAAAACTGAAGGAGGTCATGGAAATTCAGAGACTCCAAACAGTAGCAGAGCTACTGTTCCACCACCTGCCCAATAACTTTTCCCAAAACAAAAATTCTATTTTTTATTCCAGTAAGCAAGGTTTTCCTCATCAGTGTTTTACAACAGGGATCAAACGACTATGCAAGTGAAGTAAAGGCCTTTACCTCCCTGGCACAGAGATATTTCTCTCTACCAGTGGCAGTCTTTAACACCCCACTACTTTCTTAGGCCCTTTTTGTACTGACACCTCCCCCCCCCCTCGCCCAAGTGTGTGGGCGTCTGTGCGACTGCCGTGGTGGGTGGGTGGGGGTGCATGCACGCTCCCGTGCTCCACCCATCGCTCACGCACGGAAGCATTGGAGAACACAGAGGTGCCTCAGTGCGTGGGAATGGGTGTGCATCCGTGTGACAGGCTGCATATGCGACGCGGCCTCCACCCGTCGCCCCCGCAACACAAGCCTGTTTGAAAAGGGCCTTGGACTCAACACTCGTTTTCACACTCACTAGTACACCGTGGTTCTAATCTCTGCAAGGAAATACATTTCACACATGAACTGTTCTCCTGAGAAAATGCAGTTTCCATCAAATTCCTTTTAGATTTTATCAGTCTATCCATTTAAACCACTGTGAAAAGTAAGGTAGGGAAACACCAAGATTGTCAACTATAGATTTTCAAATACTTAGAGAACTTTGTTGAATGGAAATGGGCTAAAATTGTATTATGCCATTGTCTATACCATGTGGCTCTTTTGTGGCTATTATGCCATGTGGCTCTGCTAACTCTCAACTGAATAATTTAGTCCAAATTCATGCAGTAGATAGAAAGTTCTTTAGAGTATTAGTCTACTCCCTTTGAGTAGACAGTGCATGGATGTAAAACGATATATCCCTCCCTCCAGCCCCTGAAAAATCAAGGTAGAGCTGAGACTGAAAGGGTTTATACTACTGCATAATACAAGATCATACGTCATTTCAGTGGTACTATATTATATACCTGTACATTTGGAATATAACATGGATTTGCAACTAACTTGCATGTCAAACTGTCATGAATGACAACAACGCAAGTGCTTTGCTCTGTCCTTTGTGAGATATGTAAAATGTTTAAATTTATGCTGTAGCCCTGCTCGCTGTGTATTCCTACAGACACTAAACAACGTCATTGGGAAAAATGCATTTCAAACATAGCCAATCACATTTCTAGGACATACCTGCCTTTGTTGTCTGCTTTTTTCTTCCTGTTCAGCTAAACCCAGTATCTGATTCTCCCCTACTGCTTTATTCCATTAATGTCACTGGAGTTATTCCAACATAATGGGAGTGGTGAATCAGGCTTTTTAACATTTTAGTGGTGGCTACCTTTTTAAAGTTTCTCTTTTTTTGCGTGAAAAGCATCGCTCTAGTTCTTTATAGTCACTCTCCTCTCTACCTCACTTTCACCATGCACAGAGTGTTTTAAAGAAATCTGTCTTTCTTTCTGCACTTCAGTTCCGTATTTCTAAAAGTATATGCACTGCACACCTATACACAAGCATGCACACTTCAGGAGGCTATTGGCTTACCTTTTATTCATTTTCTTTCTTTCATCCATCCAATACTGTGTCAAAAACAATGAAACTTAAAATGGCTTCTGATGCTACATCTTCTGGCAATTATGAACACTAACTTACAATGCCGGTTTATTCTGAAGTAAAGGAAGATAGCTACATAGTTTTTTCACCATCACTGATTTTCTAGTTTTGCATTTTCACATACTCAAATTTCTGTTTTATTTTTATCCATTTATTTTAGCTAAGTACTCACTAGGATGCCCATGCACATTATATTGTCATACTCCCAGACAACTTCTGTTGCTGAGCACTTCTAGCAAGAGTAAAGTAAAAATACCAATTGTAAATGCAGGTATCTAAAGTTTCAAAATCAGCAATCGTAGTAAATGTTAGCTTACAGCAAATACTGTTAATTCTGTCATAAAACTGCCTACTACTTGCAATAGGAACGGGGAACCTTTTCGTGAAAATTCATACAAGCTCCACAGTTTAGTTAGAAGTTGGGGCAGGCATCTTAAGGGTTGTGCTGAAGACAGAGAAAAGAAAAGGAGGGTCCAGCTCCTAAGAACAGAAGAATGTATGTAGTGCCATAGTGGATCAGATCAATGGTCCAGCCCAGTATCCTGTCTCCAACAGTGGCCATTCATGGAGTGAAAACAGACATAACGCTAACTCCACTTTTAACACCGCTTTAACGTTTCTTATGCATGTTGCAGGACTGTCTTGGTGCCCTATGCAGCCCTGCAACATGCATAAGAAGTGTTAAAGTGGTGTTAAAGTGATGTTAAAATGGAGTTAGCATTATGTCTGTTTTCACCCTCAGTTGCTTCAGCAAAGCACCCAACAGATCATAATGGAGTGATCCACTCCCTGGTGCTTGCTCCCACCTCCCAACAGTTAGAGGTTACATTCCCCCAACCTACTTGGATAACAGCCAGTACTTTATTAAAGGATGCTTCATGCTTTAAAAAAAAAAAAAAAATCTGTCTGAAAATAATTTTACCTAATGCTAACACAAGGCCTACATGGCTACAGTTATTAAAATTGAAAGGAATTGGAAAATAATTCCTTTTCCCTCCTTTTGTTTTCTTGCCCATTTCTCATAGCCTTAGCTATGCCAGTGTCACTGAATCCTCAGTTGCTCGCTTTCTCGTTGTGCAGATTTCTCACACAGTAGGGAAAGAAGAACTTTCATGAAAAGAGGATGCGATTATAACCACAAAGACCAGAGGAAGTTGGTGTACTATTTTTAAACTCTTAACATTGAATTTCAGGTTAATAGTGTTTCTTTAATTGGTTATGCTTAGTCACAATTAGAAGGTAGGATTTCCACAGCAACCAGACACGCTGAAAATACACCTTAAGGCATATATTGGTCAGGGTGGTCAGAAGAATAAAGGTACTGCAGGGGTCATAAACAAAATAAAAAATTTACATTGACAGCTGATGTCATTTTAATAAACCATGACACTTTTGAAAAAACAGAAAGAAGCACTATCACCTTAGCTTATTTATTATGAAGCAACAACAATATGAAACGTGTATCAGAGAAGATATAAGACCAGGTGGAGGTTGTTTGGTTGTTTTAAAAAACCACCACATTTTTTCAAAACCTGCATATTAAAAAGCACCACATTGTTAAGTCTCATATCTCCCAACAGAAAAACTAGCCTAAGGTTTGGGATGCTGATTATTATGACCTTTTAAGTAACTTCGTCCACAAGGGCAGTTAAACATGTATGGGCAGGTCTGCCTGTTTGCCTCTAGCAACTGAATTTCTGGGTTGGTGACTGAATTTTCACAGCTCTGGGTATTTCACTGCAAGTATCAATCCGGACAGCAGTGGCTATTTTATGCCTGGCTATGGCTAGTGAATTATTTGTATCTTTTAAACAGTTGTGTATGAGCTCATTTCACTTGTACAGCATCCATTTCAGAACACACCAAAAAATAAGCCTGGGGATAGGGACCTGCCTCTAATTAATGATTGGGCAGCAGCAGGAATATTGCTGCTGCTATACAAAAAAAATCATCATTACCACCACCATCACAGACAAGGATCTGAACCTTTAGAGCACTAAACAAACTTCTGAATGTTTTTAGTTGGAAAAGAGTAAAGAAGCAGGTATTTTGTTCTGATTTATAATTTAACAGATTCCAGAGCACCTAGGGTAACTGCTGCACACAATGGAAGCAACACACAGATGCACTCCCAGAAAAAATAGATCTCTGGCAGAGGACTGGTATTGTTTGGAGTAAATAGAAGTGATCAAACAACACAGAGACAGGACAAAAATTAAATCTTTTATCCAAACATAATTAGTCTCACACAAAAACAGCATGCTATTGAAAAACCCTTTCCTGTGGCAAGTAAAATCTTGTCTGCAGACCTCCTCTGAGGAAAAGTAAACTAACTCCTGGACAGAAAAATCTGCATTTGTGTTACCGGCTCTTATGGCTGAGAAAAAGCAGTTGTTAGCAAAGGAGACCTTGCCAACTCATAGATGAAGCCACACAAGATGCTAACCCGATTTGGGCAGCATTACCCCATATCAGGCAGCCTTAGTGTGCGATGTAGTGAACTGGATGCCCAGAAGCTGCCCGATGTTCACCACCAGCCCCAGGGCCTGAGTGGGCAGCTGACTACTATGCACTGTGTCCTCCAAAAAAGGCCATGGATGCAGTGCGTAGTAGCTTTTCCCAAAGTGGGGTGAGGCTGCAACTCGCGGTAGCACACAGCCGCTCATGGACCCAGTTCGCGTCTGCCCCATGGCAAAGTCTGCCATGGGGCTTTGAGCAGCCTGGGGAGTGTGGGTAGGACAGGACCAGGCGTCTACACGGGTGGCCATTGCCTCGGCCCGCACCAGGGCATGGTAGAACTTCAGACAGCAGCCCACCTTGTTGCGATTTAATTGTATGTAATATACTATGAGAATTAATATACTGGAACCAATGACCATATTTGAAAATGCATGTAACTTATTGTACCAAAGCTCTGAATTCTCTGTACTGATCCAGTAAGCAGGATCTCTAGAAATAGCCAGGTAGGCTATGTGTGGGAAATAATCTCACATGACTTTCACAAACTCCCAACCACATCATCATGTCTTGCAAGACCAGTGATTTACATCATATTGCTGACCAACCGCACCCAGCCTGGAACAAAGCACTGACAAAGACTAAAACAAAGGGGCTTGATGAGAGGGTGCTTGAACACCCCTGAAGAATATCTCCTTCACGCCTGGAGGGGAAGGAGGAGATGTTTCTGCTCAGGGAGTTGCCAACTGACAAGCAGAAGCCATTCAAGCGGCCATCACCCTTTTTGCACCAGCACAGATGATAAAGGCATATCTACTCCCTGCCTGAAGGGAGGGAAAAAGATGTCCTGTTATCAAGTGCCCACCCTGACTAACAAACAAACTGGGAATGTGACCATTAGCACCCAGGCTCCAGATGGATGGGAAAGGGAGATGACAGCCAGACTCTGTAAGATGAATACCAGCAAGCACATTGCACAATCAAGCACCCTGGAATATGCATACTGAAGAACATCTTCTCCCCAAAACACTATAAAAGACTGAAGCAGAGACCAGAACGTTGTCTCAGCGCTTGGCATCTAACTTGGTGTTCGTGGGCTGTTGACCCTTTCCGGGACCCCTCCATAGGGGGTCCTACAACCCTATCTCCTGCTCCTGACAGATGACATCCACCGTTTTGAGCTTTCAAGACATGTAAGACTGACTTTGGGTGTGGGATATTGTATAGCTAGGTAACTGCTGCTGGATCATTACAGACTGGGTTTTATAAATGTGTGAACAACTAAATAAATCTATAACTATGATTTAAGATCCCTTCTATGTGAATGTCTCATATGTGCAAACCAGGGTGTGTGGGTCCCCCGATCCAAAGAGAGCTAATTCCCTAAATCCTAACAACCTGGTTTCCCCACAGAAAGGGGGGGCAGACCATCAGCCCTGCTCTCTACGCTGGCCCCAAGATGTGGTGGCTGCAACTGCCTGCCTTGGGGCACGTGGGGATCAGGCCTCAGCTCATGTGGCTGCACCCCTAAAGAGCAACTCCTTAATGTAGAAAGGTCACAACTCTTATAATCTCCAGGAAGATGCGACAAGATAGTAAAAGGACAGTCAAAATTGGCATGTTACTAGAAACACAGGTCACCAACACCGAAGAAATAATCTGGCAATTACTATCTGTACATGAATGAATGTATCCTTTTGGTGGTGAGACAATAGGAAATCTTGCTGCTAGAAACATACTATATGTCTAATTGTAGTTCTTTCACTTTAAGTTACATTCACTGCCCACCACTCTTAAACTCTTCCAACACCCAATGGAATAATGAAATAAGGTGTAAGCCTACACTCCAAAGTGAAACATCTTTCCTGTTCCTCATCCTCACAAAGCCATCCCCATCTTAAAGTACCTGTGGGTATATTTAAGTGTAACATGCCATATTTATTATTATACACTTGTAAAAAAATTAACAGTCCTATCGCTGGACAATTAAAAATATTCATGGAATGTATTTAATTTCACTGATGTTCATCTAATAATATAGTTGCTGAATAGTACATCCACTGTCTAGCTACTTTTCTCCTGACCTGGCTTCAGTGTCAGATTCCACTTTTTCTTCTCTCTACACCTCTTCTCCTGATCCTCACAGAATGGGGATTCTAGACACTAGGGAAGATCCCCACTACTACCACTAGGAGGCAGACTAAGTTCCAAACTGGGCATGCTTAGAGAGGATCACCCTCCATTTTCTCAGTTGGAAAGGAGGTAGCAGAGTGTGCTCTGCACCTTCTTAGGCAGTTTTCCTTCCCCAGGCAGAAATTTTTTACTCTGGCCACCTGGGCCAGTTTAGTATTACTGTAGGTGGGGGCTCAGCTCCCAGACCCATGTTTGGGTCCCTTGTTTTCTCTGAGGCTTTGTCTCTAACTTCTTCTGCCGGCTGCCCCTGTGGGCATGGCCTGGAGAGAAGGGCGGACGCTCCTGACAGGCTTCTCTTCTTGCTGCTCGGTCCCTCAGCGTCTCAGACGCCAGCTTTTCCCGCCTGTAAGCGATGGCACCTACTCACGGCCTCAAGCCATGCCAAAACCCTCTCTTCAGGCGCTCAAGTCCAGACCTCCTTCATTCCAGGCCTCCAGGTCAGGAAGTTTCTCTGGCAGCCTCTCCAGGAGATGGGCCCTCCTCAGTAATCCAGAGCAGACTGTCCCCTCCTTCATGTCTGACTCTTCCTTTATACTGGTAGCCACACCTCTGATGCATCACTTCTGCTTCCTGTGTGGCGGCCATCTTAGGTCTTCTCACATGGCAGGCACCATCTTGTGGCATAGCCCTGCCACAAGGCCCAGCCAGTAAAGTGAGATGCCGGCACACTCAAAGGGAAGTAGATAATTTTTCTTCTATTGAGTCCCTGCATGCCGAAGTCCTTAATAAAATTCTGGCCTCTCTAGACAACCTCCTTGAGGAGAAGTGGTCTTTTTTTTAAATAAAAATTTTAAAAAATTAAAATCGAAGAGGCGGCCCAGGTACTATCCCTCCAAGTCACCAGGAAGAAAGGTTTTTTTCAAGGGCAAGTCTAAAAGAGGCTGGCAAGGGCAAGCAGCCACTGGCAAAGAAGCCCATACAAACTCCCTCACAGGAAGAGCTTTTTAGAAAACAGCTGGGCTGCTCCGAGGAGGAGGAAAATATTAACAAGAGCTCTAACCTTAGTGAGGGAGAGATTGTCCCCGAGGAGGAATCCTCCTCAGATGAGGAAGGGTCTCCTCCCCCTCACCAACCTAGAAAGAAATCAGTGGCAGAGATTTCTCTCTCTGAAGAGGGTGAGTCCTCTCAACTCTCAACGAGAGGATTCTGAGCATTCTGATAATGCGCAACCCAGCCTTGCAGAGCCTGTTCCTCTCCCTGTTTATGGCTCTAAGGAACAGGGCTGTGAATTTTCTATTGCTTAGAAAGACATTTTAAGAAGACACTCTCAAAGAGCTTTAGGACTGAAAGAAAAGGTTAGTAAAAAGAAGGATTCAGACTCTTCAGATGAGGAGTCTGACCAGGTCCAGGACTATATTCCTAGACCCTCTCCCAGACTGAAGGGCTACCCTTTAGATAGGGCTTTTGAACGCATTATTCGATCACACTAAAAACACCCTGACAAGTCTATGAGGTTCTCCAGGAACCTGGAGACTCTATATGCCTTTTCCAAACAAAAGTCACCTATTTTTCAAACTTTAAAGATTGACGCTGCTGCAGCCTCTCCAATACATCAGTCTGTCTTTCCAGCTGAGGTGGTCCTTTTCCCTAAGAACTCTACTGATCATGGAATTGATTCTGGCCTGCACAAAATTTTTTGAGGACATTTCAGCAGTCTTACACATTTCCACTGTATTCTTACACTGCCAGTGCCATTTTGAAATGGTTCCAAATAGGCAAGTCCCCTGACGTTCAGGAAAAAGCCTCCAGGAAATTGTCAACTAACGCCTCTCTAGCCTTTCTTGCAGAGGCATCTGTTGATGCTATCACATGGTCTGCCAGAGCTATTGCTGCAAACGTGCCAGCGAGAAAAGGGTTATGGCTTCGCTCGTGGAAAGTGGATCTACATGCGAAGAATCTGCTGGTATCCTCCCCTTTCCAAGGGGAGAAACGTTTGGCATGTCTTTGGCTAAGGTATTAGCAGACACTGCTAACACAGACAAGAAGCAAACTTTACAACAGTTTCTCGCCAAGCCTCTTCACCCCTACTCCAGGTATCCTCAGCAATACTCTTACTACCAGAGGGATTCCTCCTCTTATCAGCCAAGAGGCTCTATGGTTCTAGGGGTCGCTGGCATCGCTAGAGAAGATTACCTGCACAGCAGCAGAGCTACAAGCCAGGACCTGGGAACTCCTCAGGTAGATAAGACTCCTGACTCTTTAGGTATCATCCCTCTCTCGCACGATCTTAAAGGGGGAAGACTGATGCAATCTGCCCACATCTGGGAAGCATCAACTACAGACGTATGGGTAAGAGACACACCAAGGGATATACGATAGAATTCATGAAAACTCCCAAGTGAGTTCTACTGCATATCCCAAAAGTCAAACAATCCAGAAAAAACATCAGGCACTGTCTCTCAAAATATCCAGACTGGACAAGATCAGAGCTAGAGAGTCTGTCCCTTACCCTAGAACACAGGAGAAGTCTCTATTTAATTTTAATTTTAGTTAAAAAGAAGCCAAACAACTGAAGGGCTGTTCTAGACCTCAAAATGCGAAACAGGTTCCCTTCAGAGCAAGAAATTCAAGATGGAAACCATTCAGTCCATCTGTCTTCACATCTCAAAGGGAGACTGGCTAGCCTCCCTAGACCTCCGAGAGGCCAATCTTCACATTCCCATTCATCCCGCTCACAGGAGATGGCTTCACTTCTAATACGAGAATACCCACTGACAAGTCTGGGCTCTCCGATTTGGCTTGGCTATGGCCTCCCCTAACCTTTACAAGCTTCTCGTGTCCATCATAACCATTCTTCAACTCAAAGGAGTCACAATCCACCCTTACCTTGATGACATCCTGGTACGGGCCCCATCTCTTCTCCAAGCTCAGGACGAGGTTCAGACAACTATTTGTTGCCTAGAGGACTGTGGCTTCATCATAAACAGTGAAAAGAGTCATCTAATGCCCTCTCAAACACTGGAGCACCTACAGGTACTCTTAGATATGGTCTCAGATCGCATATCCGTCTCTCAGGTGAGACAACTGAAAATCACTCATCTGATACGGGAGGTTCAATCCCAGACAACGTCATCGCTTCAGCAGCTTACCAGCATATTGGGCTTAATGGTCTCCTGCATCCAACATCTCACCTGGGCACAATTTCATCCTCTCCAGGAACTCCTCAGACTGTGACAGCGCAAGATCATGGAGGGCACTCATATCGCCATCATTGTTCCCCCTGCAGTACGAACATTTCTTCAGTGGTGTACGACCAATCACCGCTTTGTGCTTCTCTCCAACCCCACAAGAAAACAAGAGTGGTAATTACAACAGATGCAAGTCTCCACAGCTGGGGAGCTCACTTAGCAGACACCTACGCTCAGGGAACCTGGTCCCTTACCAATCTTCACCGCAGCATGAACTGGCTGGAGCTACAAACCATACACTTAGCAGAACTCCATTTTGCTCAAAGTCTACGGGGAACTCACTTGCTCATTTACTCAGACAACACAACTCACCTGGCCTACATCAGGAACCAGGGAGGCTCCATCCCCAAGTTCCTGAAGAAGGAGGTCACGCAACTTCTGTAGTGGGCAGAATTGAACCAGCTGTCCATCTCTGCTCTTCACATTCGCGGAACGAACCACCAAACCGCAGACTGGCTCAGCAGAAAAAAGGTAGATTCAGGGGAGTGGTCCCTCAGTGCCCACAACTTCAACCACATAGTGCTCAACTTCGGTCAATTGATAACGAATGTATTCGCCTCTCCACTCAACACCAAAGTTCCTCATTTCATGTCTCGAATCTGACATCCGAAAGCAGATGTTCCGGACGCATCGAGTCACCCATGGATGAAGAATCTCCTTTATGCATTCCCTCTGTTAAGCAGGGTGATTGCCAAGGTTCGCAAAGTCCGAGCAACCGTCATTTTGGTGGCCCCCTTTTGGTCAAAAAGGTCTTGGTTTGCAGATCTGCTGAACCTAGCTCAGTCACAGCCACTATACCTTCTTCCATCCCCAGACATGCTATCTCAGGGGCTCATCCAATATCTGAACCCGGAATTTCTGCGCTTAACAGCATGTCTCTTGAGCGGTCAGCATTAAGGGCTCTGGGATATTCAGACAAAGTATT
This sequence comes from Sphenodon punctatus, assembly GCA_003113815.1. Lineage (NCBI taxonomy): Eukaryota > Metazoa > Chordata > Lepidosauria > Sphenodontia > Sphenodontidae > Sphenodon > Sphenodon punctatus. The sequence continues at coordinate 3,747,571 of QEPC01008233.1, read as the reverse complement.
GGAGACACTACTTTCAGCTAAAAGACCTTCGACTAGAAAAAATTACCAGGGCACTTGGGACTCAATAAGGGCCTCCATCCAAACACTTTAAATCAGACAAGTCTCTGCTCTAAAGAGCATCTTGGGTGTTATCGGGGCATTATACTTTTTGGCCATCCACACATTCGCAAATTTTTAAGGGATTCTAGGATCATTTCCCCTCCAGTAGTCCAAAGATTTTCCACTTGAAAGATAAACATAGTTCTCAGATCTTTGACTAGACCTCCCTTTGCCATCACCTCTGCTTATTGCGATCACCTCTGCTAGAAAAATGTCTGAGTTGGGGACTCTTTCCATCAATCCCTCTTTATATATTTTCAAAAGGGAGTCAGTGGTCCTTAGGTTGGATCCAGCCTTCAATCCTAAGGTTAATTTCCTTTTCCTTAGAGAGCAGGAAGTTAATTTGCCAACTTTTTGTCCTCACCCCAAGCATGCCCTAGAACGTTCCTGGCATACCTTGGATGTGTACAGCTCTCTTAAAATCTACATAAGCAGAATGGAGTCATTTAGAAAGAACTCTGCCTTATTTGTCCTTTATGACCCTAGACGCAGGGGCCTTAAGGCCTCTAAGGCTGTTATTGCCCACTGGGTAGCCGCTTGCATTAAAGATGCTACATAGTGGCTAATCTTCCTCCTCCCCAGGGAGTTCTTCCTCACTCTACCAAGAGAGCGACTGCAACTTAGGTCTTTAAGGCCAAAGCCCCATATTCTGAAATTTGCAAAGCCACTGTGTGGTCTAGTTTGCACACAGTTACAAAACGCTATAGAATAGATGTCTTGGACTCTGCTGATGCAGCCTTTGGACGAAGGGTGCTTCAGAGAGTACTGAAGTAATTTTTCTTTTACCTGGGAAAAGAATAGGGAACTTGTTCTTCTGCTCTCTCCCTGTTCTTTCTCCCACCCAGACATTTGGGGATCACTGCTTTGGAAACTCCCGAGTGTCTGGAATCCCAGTCCTGTGAGGATCAGGAGAATGGACAACTGGGTTTCTCACTTTGGGAATTGTCCTTTTGGTGATTCTCACAGGATGGGGATTCACCCTTCCCTCGTTTTTTCTTATGGGAGTATATATTTATTTTTTTAATAGGATAAAAGGAAAATCCTGGTTTTCCATATTTAGATTTCAGTGTTTTCCCATAGGAAACTTTTTCTATTTTTGCATTATAACAAACATAGGCCTCTTTCTTTTTTTCTGGCGCTCTCATTTAGGGTTTGCGCTTTTTATTTTAGATAGGAGACAGGTTGTTCTAGTTTTCTTTCAACAGATTCTCCTCTGCTTTAGAACAACTGGGAAGATGGAAGGTGATCCCCTCAGAGCATGCCCAGTTTGGAACTTAGACAGCCTTCTTGTGGTAGTGGTGGGGATCTTCCTCAGTGTATGGAATCCCCATCCTGTGAGGATCACCAGAACAATTCCCAAGGTAAGAAACCCAATTGTCCATTCTCTCACTTTTTCATTCTTTCCATCGTGTTCTTCGTTTGCCCTTCGTTCTTCTCCAAAAGTCTATTACTCAATACCTGTTCTCTGGTCATTTGAAATGTACAAATCAGGCAGCTCGAATTCACACATGCAAACCATTCTTGGGATTTGTCTGCATAAGTAACTCTCTCCCCAGCCAATGCACTACTTTCTCAGCTGCAGTCAGGAGAGGTCATCAGCCTTAAACCCCTTCATTCTAATAGGGAGGGCTGGCAAAGCATTCTTCCTCAGGCTTCCTTTCCTTTGGAATGCCCTCACCTGTAACATGGCATGACTTGGTAAACCTTATGGATATTGCACAAATCTGATGTCTCTGGAGCAGGAAGTACTACAAAAAGGAGGCACCTGAGGACACAGTTCCTGTCTGGAAGCAAAATGTGGCTGAGGTTTTTGCTAGACTTTAATGGAGACAGGATTTCATCCTACATGATAGTCATGAGACTGGTGATTGAACAGAGTGGTCGGAAGGAGAAGCATTTTTAAATTCCCATGTTAGTGAGCTTTTAAGCATATGCCATCAAACATTTAAAACATCATACATGACTTGCTTTTCTTAACAAGCACCACCCTCAAACAGTTGCTTATGAAATCAAATATGTTGAAAAATGCTCTCTCACAGTTATTCAACCAAACACCAAGACACTCAAAAGCCCTATGTTAATTCAAGGCAATATAAACATGAATGAATCAATATGTATAGATTATGCATGAACTGTTCTCCATCTTCCTATTTAGAAGATTTATTTTCCCTTTGTTTACACTCGACACTTCTGAAGCAACTGTCACGGGTAACGGAAGATATGTCAACAGGAGCACCAAGTTGCAACTTTTATCCTTCGTTTACCTTGAACATATTCCACTATTTTAACATAGCAAAGGGGAGAAAAAAACCTTGAGAATATTGGACTGAAAAACTTAAGACTAATGAGTGTCGCTTTTAAACATTCATACTGTGGGAAAACTAATAAGTATGCTACGGGGTCTTCATCTATGTCCGTCTCTAATATAGCAAACCTCTAAAATATATATATATATATATATATATATATATATACATACACACACACACACACACACACACACACACACACACACACACACAAAAAAGGGGGGGGGGGGGGGGAATAAAAAATCAAATGCCAGAGGTTCAAAGGTCAGAAAAGCATTATAATTTTGTACAAGTCACTGCTGTTGCACACTAATTAATAAACACGCAGCACCTGTCCATTCAGCTGGCACCTTGCTCTGCTGCCGGCTAGCAAGCTCAGATTTAAGATATGACAGCAAGAGTTCTTAGTTGTGCTGAACTACTGTGCTTAGATACAGGGTGAGAAATGGCTTCTCACGTAACTGGGTCTCAGATATTGCAAGGCTTCAAAGGTCATAACCAACAGCCAGAAGAGAACAGGAGGAAGTCAATGAAATCTAATGGCTGCAGATTGATGATTGCAAATAATCTGTGGACAAGATGATGATGAATCTAGTTGACTGTTTTTATTGAAACCTTGTTAACACAGACCAACAGCGTAAGCTGCTATCATGCCATGCTAAATATTTGTGTTTTGCCTACAAAATATTTTCTTCATCTATCAGAACATCTAAAATTATGTATTTATGAATACCCAGACTTCATATTACCTACAGAGACAAAGTAGTACAGTGATATCTTGATCTTACCTGACATTCAATGAAATACCTTGTGCTAACAGCAAAACACAGGGAAACAGATATTTTTATTTCATCATAGGTTTAAAATGTGTGGTTGTCATGTTGGTCCCAAATCTAAGTGACAGAGGTGAAGTAGTTCAGATGAGATCTTTTACTGAGCTAACCTTGGTTGGTGGCTGAAGCAGAGCCCTGGGTAGCCTGAAAGCTGGGATGCCAACAATAATTGGCAAGATACAAGATACCATCTGAACTACTTTGTCTCCATCTTTTGTTTCATTGGCATATATATGCTTTTCCAAGCACACACACAATATAAATGCCATGCCTCCGAACTACAGCAGTTACATGTAAAATATAAAATGAGCTTATTTTGAAGAATGGTTAGCTGTAATTTTAATGGCAAAGCTGGTGCGTGTGAGTGAGTGAGAGAGAGACTCTGAACGTCTTTTGCCTATTTTACAACAAACTACAAAATGGGTATATTTAGAAAGATTATCCTGGACATTAGTAGTCTCAGCTTTCTGCCCATATCCTAGTCAGCAGGTTGATTATTAAAAAATGATTTATGTAGGAGGAAAATCTCAGTTCAGATGAAGGATGATACAGAAATTAGGGTGCTAATCTGGGACTCTAGAAACTCGGATTCAATTCCATGGTCCTCCACAAACTGGCTGTGTTACAATGGGCCTCTTACTTAGGCTCCAGTCCTAATGGGGTTTCTGCTCAGGGAGTACTTTAAATAAAGGTTTGTTTATTTGTGCCTTAACTCCCCATCTTTAAAATGGGACTAACAAAAAATCTTTAACTCAATCCAACCCTCCATGCCTGTGAAGTAGGGGGGTGTTGGGAGAATAAATACATTCCGGATTTATACTCAGATACACCGGTAACAGCAGCCATGTAGCCAGATAACTGCATTTTTCACTTTTTTCTATAGAGAGGGATAAAAACCTAATCTCAAATTACCACAAACTAACTGTTTCTGTAACTAGTGGTATCCACTAACATTAACCCCTGGGTCAAAGCTGTCACACAGACAGATTTATGCCCAGATAAGAAAAACCTAGGCATACCCAGGATCTGCATGGACAGACCCTTATTTGGCATTTGGCTCACTTTTGGAAATATTAATGGGTATTTTTTTATGGTAGCAATGGCAATATTCTAGGTACTTTCCAGACATTCAGGAATCTCTGCCTTGCTGGCCTTACCCGTTTGAAAAATGAATTCATTGGTAGCTTATAAAAAACAAAGCCATCAAACTGTTCTTGCTGCCACTTGCATTTGATTCTGCCAGAGACAGTTTCTGAAAGATGGTATATCATCTTTGTCTTGTACTGCACGGTTCCACGCTATACCTGTTGTGCTTTACGCAAAGGCTGCTGAAATCCGTAAATATCATTCTTCTGAACTCAGTTGATGCTGGTGAAGATAGAGAAAGCCATATTCTCCACATGGGCTCATCAGAGGGATTACAGCACAGAACTAGGTCATTATAACTGATATAGAGGCTTAAGGTTTGATTTCTTTGGGGGCAAGGAAAGAGAGCCACGTTTATTATTTTCCATATTTTTAGCAATTTTAATCTCTATTTAGATTTCCAAAAATGGTGGGTTTTAAAGCTTTTAATATTTATACTGGAAGAGTTTATACTTTAAAAAAAAAAAAAAAAAAAAATCAGATTTACCATAATTCTTTTTAATAAAAATGATTTTCATATATGTTTAAGCTTTTCAGCTTTGCTACTGAATCCCTGGTCATGGAGGTTTCATTTTTTTTCTTTTATTGTGTGCATTTCCATGTGGTACCTCTCTCTGGCATTAGTCAATAGGGACATCTATTTAAACAAATTGCATCAAGAAAGAGGTGAAAAACAGCCATTTCTGGTATTTCTACAGGACTTAATGGATAAGCCATTTTCCCCCTCTGTTTTATTAGTCAAAAAATGAAAATTGGAAACCCTTGCCGAAAAGTACTTTGCTGAAGAGACCTGCTATTTATGCAATACACTTCACTTATTGTACAATCCTTGGTACGCTGAAAATTCCATGTAAATGCTACAGACCATTTCAAAACCACAAACTCTAGCAAGCTGGAGTGAATTCTCCATAAAGTAAATACCAAGCTACTGCTGCTGTGGCACCTATGGTCTGAACTCCTACAACAATTTCTCCTTTCTGTTACAAAAGTTGACAGAAGCAAGGGAGTGTAAAACAAGTCTGGGCAAGGTGAAAATTCACCCGCTCTTGTCATGCAGACTGCAGGAGAAGAGTAGCAGTATGTAAAGGAATTTTTTTTGCTCCCTGATTTCCAGATAACTAGACACTCGATTAAGTAACTGCTAAAAAGATGTTGGGGGGGGGAGGGGGGAGAGAACTACACTAGATTAGGAACCAAAGATTCTCCGTTTTAATCCTATCCTGACACCATCAGCTCTCAATGTCAGTATCTCCCATGTGTAAAATGAGGATCTTCATTAAAATAACCTATCACTCAGGTTGTTGTGAGATTTAATAAAGAGGTTACTAAATTACAGGTCCTGAGCCCTGACCCTAAAACGGGTCACACTGTCTGTGGATAAGGTCACGATCCTGGCAGATATTTGATATATTTTTTACTACTTTGTTACTGTCTGGCGTTCTGGGATTATATTTAACTCCCCAAATTCGGTCACAAACAAAAAATTGGGAACCACTCCCTTAATACTTACAGTGTGTTATAAGACCGTACATGGGACATCACCACTTAAAAGCAGTTGTGATATCACTATCACTAACAACATGGACAGTGAGTTAATTTAGTGTGTAGCCAATCACTGGTACCTTCCATCCGCTTTCATTTTTTTCTAGCCTATCACAGAATCTTCGAGTTGGAAAGTCCCTCAAGGATTATCTATTCCAAACTCCTGCTTGGATATCGTTATATCTTTTCTTAAAAGTAGATTGCAAACACTCTTTGAACAAGAAATGGTTCTTACGACGTTTCTGCAAACCACTCTGGACAACTGGATCTCAACTGTGACAGGGCCTCGGGCACTAACACAAATAATAATCTGTACTACAAGTCATTATCACACATATGTAAAGCCAGGGGGACCAAGGGAAGAGAGGCAAAACAGCATCACACATATTCTGACAGACAAAGAACCTCTATCAAATAAGAAGTGCATACAGAAAAACAATTCATTTGTTCGGATTTTATTCCACACCAATAAAGTCATTGGGAATTTTACTATTGACTAGGTGCAGGATGGAGTCATTAAACAGAATAATAAAACATAGGCAGAATAAGTAGCAGCTAAACTATCTATTAATTTGTAATTGTAATTTATTATTAATAGCATGACCCAAGGTCATTGCTTAAAAACAAAGCCACAACAACAAAACACTAACACAAGACTAATAATAAAACAAAATCAAACAAAGACTTAACAAAATACATAAATATACATAAAATAAACCAAAACCTTTAAAAGAAAAAACAAAAAACAAACATCCAATGTCAAAAAATTCCAAGGGTTCTCCAAACCAGACATATAGGGCAAAAGAGAGGAGACAAGAAATAATACAGTACCACTCAATAAAGTATTCACAAATATTCACTTCTCGCCTCTATCTATTAATTTAGATACAACTTTTCCCTTAGTAGGCTACTGTCAAGACAATCTGATATTTTAACAAAACAGATGTGCTTACTTATTTCACCATAAATAGCTTAGCATATCACAACTCAAAGAGCTTAAAAGCTTCACTTTCCATTTTATCATTGTGAGTTATTAGTCTACTCTTTCACATTCATTCATCTTTGACGAAGCAAATTATCCTGTCAGTTTCACACGCTAGTGCTTATAGAGCAGGATTGTTGAATTTTTAAAGTTTCATGAAGCTATTTCCTAATATGTGACAACTTTAAAAAACTCAATTTTAATTATGGGCCCTACTTTACTGGCTAGCATCCTAGAGATCAGACCCTCTTTTCCATTGAAGGTAGTAAAGCATCCCACTTCTGCAAATTCTTGAATTGAGTCTTCAAACTTAATACAAACTATTTTCATACTGAAGTAAAATTACAGTGCAAATAGTGCCACCAATAAAAATTATTAGCCAAATTTCTTTATTCTTACACTAACTCCAAAGTTTCTGTGTGACTATTAACTGCATTTGCCGAGATAAAACCATGTCTGGACGTTGACTCCCTCGCCAGTTATCGGCCTGTCTTTAACCTTCCCTTTTTAGGGACAGTTATTGAACGGGTAGTGGCTCGGCAGCTGCAGGAGCATCTGAACCGACTCAGTTTTCTAGATCCTTTGCAGTCCAGCTTTTGTCCAAGCTATGGCACGGAAACTGCATTTGTGGCTTTGGTCGATGACCTTTGTCATGAATTAGATCAGGGTCGTTTGACCCTGCTGATTCCATTAGATCTGTCAGCTGCTTTTGATACCCGTTGACCATGAGATGTTGGTGACTCGCCTGCGGGAGTGTGCCGGGGTGGCAGGACTGTTCTCGAATGGTTCCGCTCATTCCTGGCTGGAAGAACTCAGCGAGTGGTGCTTGGGGACCATTTTTCATCTCCCCAGGACCTCTCATGTGGAGTCCCACAGGGTTCCATTCTGACCCCTCTCCTGTTCAACATGTATATGCAGCCGTTGGGCGAGTTCGTGAGGAGCTCTGGAGTTTGTTGTCATCAATATACTGATAACACTCAACTCTACCTCCCTTTTTCATTCGACCCAGACCCCACAGTCTCAGTGCTTACACAATGTCTGGCGGCTGCAGGGGACTGGATGAGGGCAAGCCCACTGAAGTTGAATCCCGACAAGACGGCGGTGATGCTAGCGGGTAAGGCGGTGGGTGTGGCATCCCCCGTCATTGACGGGGTTCGTCCTCCACTGGTTCCCTAGGTTCGAAGTCTGAGAGTGCTCCTTGATGCGCAGCTTCATCTCGATGCCCAGGTTGGAGCTGTAGCAAGGAGCGCATTCCTCCAATTACACCTGGTGAGAAGGCCTCCGCCATACAGCTCAAACTCTGACCTGGCCACTATCATCCATGCGTTCATCACCTCAAGACTGGACTATTGTAATGCACTCTACATGGGGCTGCCCATGGTGACAGTTCGGAGACTGCAGCTGGTGCAGAATGCAGCGGCCCATCTCCTTACAGGGATGGGTCATCATGAGCATATTACACCGATGCTCTGCTCTCTGTGCTGGCTACCTGGAGTCTTCCAGGCCTGATTCAAGGTGCTGGTTCTTGCCTATAAAGCCCTATGCAGCGTGGGCCCCATGTATCTGCCGGATCACCTCACTCCCCGTGCTCTAGATCAACCCCTGCGGTTGACCGGGAGCGCCCTTCTCAAAGTCCCCCAGATATCCCAGGGGTGACTATGGAGAGGACGTTCTCAGTGGCCACATCGAGGCTGTGGAGCTCCCTCCCGGCAGAGACCCAGGTGGCCCCGAACCCCTCCTCTTTTCGACATCAATGCAAAACCTGGCTGTTCCACCAGGCCTTTGGTGAGGGAGATGGGTATCCCGGGGGGTGACTATGGAGAGGACGTTCTCAGTGGCCGCACCAAGGCTGTGGAATTCCCTCCCGGCAGAGNCCCTTCTCAAAGTCCCCCAGATATCCCAGGGGTGACTATGGAGAGGACGTTCTCAGTGGCCACATCGAGGCTGTGGAACTCCCTTCCGGCAGAGACCCAGGTGGCCCCGAACCCCTCCTCTTTTCGACATCAATGCAAAACCTGGCTGTTCCACCAGGCCTTTGGTGAGGGAGATGGGTGAGGGTGGGTTTTTATTTTTATGGGGGCGGGGGGGTAAGGGTGCAGTATTTCTTTCCTCCCTCCGCTTTTCCCGGGGGGATGTTTACCACTTTTTTTTCTCTTCCCCCTATTTTAGATGTTTTAATGTTGCTGTTTGTGTGGGTTTTTATACTTTTATATATTGTATGCCGCCCCGAGTTGCCCTTGGCAGGAGGGGCAGGATATCAAATATTTTAATACAATAAAATTTGCAAATGATTATTTATATAGCACAAACAACGTGCCTAGTGCTGAACAGTCATGATTAGAGATAGGGCCCTGCCTTGAGAGGCTTACAATCTAAGATGGAGATGGTAGGGATGTGGGGAATGTGGAGAGAGGCAGGGGTACATATTCATGAAGTTCAGAAGTTGCACATGTTTAGCTTAATCACAAGAGGAGGAGGGGGATTCAGAAGCATAAGAGTATAAGGAGGAACATCTGTGAGCAGTTTTTAGGAATGGCCTGATGGAAGATATAGGTTTTTATGAGGGATCATTTGGAGTTTTAAAGAAGTGTACCTAAAACGTACTTACTAGAGACACTAACAACAACAGAAAAGAATATACAGGAATAGGGAGGATCTCCCTAGTAGGGGTGCGTGCAGCAAATCCCTTTCATTTTTGTTTTCTGTATCATTTTCTGGGTTAAAACCCATCCGCTTTCGGGGGTTTCGTAAAAACCTCATTCGTTTTCATTATTTATTTATTTTAATTTTAATGTTTTTTAAAATTAAAAAAAAATCGCTGTGCATGCACAAAAAGGTCACCAGACCATTCTGTGCATGCATGCCCTTTTCCAAAATTGCACCATCAGCACTATTTTGGAAAAGGACAGTGCATGTGCAGAATGGCCCCGGTGGACATTTTGCACATGCACAGTTTAAACAGGGGAGGGAGGGGGATACAAAAATAAATAAAAGCAAACGTATGTCGCTTGCTTATTCATTCATTTTGGAAACATTAGTTGCTAAAACAAATGGGGCTCCATACAAAATTGCACATCCCTTCTCCCTAGCAATGTTCAGGGTGCATGATCTTGTTGAGAAGCACACTCCTGCCTTTACTGAGAGGATACTGGGAATTTTAGAGTGCTTTTCCATCATTCCTACCAGTTTCTGATTAACATGTACCTAATAAATCTGAACATCCTCCTCTCCCTTCCACTACAAGGAAGGGATCTAATTTCACTCTATTGATGCTTGCCAGAGCCTTAATAAAAAAACAATGAGGTACAAGTATCTCCCATTTGGAAAGCTTTTATTTTAAAGAAAATAAAGTTTTTAAGAGGTCCAGTGACTTTGGGTGTATCCATTTGAGCAACTAAAAATTAGCAGCTTTGAATATGTTGGCCTTGAATTCTGTTGGAATTGAGTTTTGGTACAGCTGGAATAGATTTAAATGCTCATCCCTCCCATCACCACCTGAGAAATTTTCCACTAGCACCAGTGGATATTTTCAAACTCTAATTACTCAAACGTATCATGAAATACATGTAGGTGACAAACTGCTTTCAGAGTTATTGCATATTTGAGATAATCACTCTCTTCATAACAAACTGTTCCTTATAATGTTGATGTCATATGATTTAGACAACAAGACTTCATGGAATTACTATTGTCATCTTAAACGTATAATAGTTTAACAACTTCAGCCCATATAAACCAACCAAACCAAAACATACCATACAAAAGTCCATTTTTCCTTTTAATCAACACCACTCCTTTCAACATACAATGTCTATAATACTGCATAGTAAACCAGGGTATGGAAGAACTGTGCTTTCAGTTTTAACTGTGCTGTAACATATACCAACCCAAGTACCACATAACAAAGAAAAAAAAGAACACAGGAGAAAAATACTTGTTCTGCAACATTCTATACATGCCTTGGAGACAACAACAGAATAAGGTTCTATATCTGCATGTGCTGAAGGATGTACATTTCCTATGCCTTTGTTCAAATCATAATCCCCTTTGATTGAAAGGGCTTTAAATCATTAGCAAATACATTTGTTTCCTAAAAAGCTCTCTTTAAAATAGTTCTAAAATTTCATTAGAACTGTATTTTCTAAGAAGGAACGTCTTCACTCTCAAGAACACCTTCAAAACCATAAAAAACTTAACTTAGATTCTCCACTTTGTTATTTTCCTCTCTGCCTTCAAAATGTATAACAAAGGCTTTCAGGAATGTAGATGTAATTTGTTCAACTATAATCACCTCAGCTGTTTAGGTATCCGCATACATACTTAACATAATGCCTAGACGGAATTATAGACTTCAAGATGAAACTACATTGATAATCTGATCTTTGCTCTGTGGGTTACAGAGGGGTCTTCAAACAGCAGGTGCCTTTATATGGTATTCTGCAATTCCTAGACAATACTGGAGATTAGGAACAGAACTTCATCCATTATTCTAATTCCTGGCTTTTGTTGGTTTAAACGCAGATCCTAATGTTTATTGCGCAGCTGCAAGAATTTACATGAAAGACTATAACTGCAAAGGGACATATGTGTAAGATTTGCCCATATGGCATAAATATACTGTATTCCACAGTAAATGCTTTTAATGAAATTTAAGAGAGCTGCTAATCATGTGCATGTGCATGCACACCCACAGCAACTTTGGTGCTTACCCATTTAAGAACTAAGAAAGACCATTAACTGAATGATCCTTTTCAAATGGATACCCCCCCCCCTCACCCATGTGTGCGGGGGGGGGGGAATCCATTGGAACGCCATAGCGGGTGCAGGGAGGGATGGGTGGGCATCCGTGTGAATGCCACAGCACTCCCGCGCTCCAGCCACCACCAACGCACAGAGCAACAGGCACCAATGCTGGATGCTCTGTGCAGGGAGATGAGTGGAAGTGGGTGGGGGGTGCGTGGGAACGCACCCCCACACACCATCCACTCACCCATCCCCCCATGCCCATTTGAAAAGGGCCTATGTCTTTTACCTCCTGCAAATTCACAAAGATCAAACCTATTTAACGTATACTACTCTCAGATAACCATTCCCCTATCAAAAACGAAACCAACTCTGCCCTGGCACCCAATTATGCTCCCCCTCCAGCCCCTAAAACAAATCAGTTCTAGAACACAGCAGTTAAAACCTAGCTCACTCTTCCCTATCTGAATAAATTAACTCTCGGCTTGCCTTTGCCCCCTTTCCAGTAAGGAGAATTCTTGGTTTCCCTCTGTACTCCCAATTAGCGAATCCTCTACTTACTCCCTTGTGAATAAATTCTCACCCCAAAACACTCTCCGCCCCCAAACAGACTCATAGAGCTGGAAGAGACATTAGGGTCATCATCAAGTCCAGCCCCATGCGCAGCTGCAGATTTGCCCTACTTAAACCACCTCAGACATTTTTATCTAGCCTCTTCTTAAAAATATACAGCGAAGAAGAATCCACAACTTCCAGAGGCAACTTGTTCCGTTGCCTAGCCATTCTTGCAGTCAGGACATTTTTTTCTCAAATCTGCCTACCTTTAGCTTGGAAATGGTGAACCATTTTTACTGGACCACCTACTAGTGCAAATGTTCGAGCTACACTGGGCCCTTCCTTAGGCATGTAACAAGTCAGAACGCTCAGGACTGAATGAACTGCCGCTTAACCTACCCTCAATAGCAAGGAAGAAAAATTGTTTTCCATCTGCCCTGTGACAGTCATTCAAATATTTGAAAAATGCTCTCTCCCAGCCCCCCACCCTTAACCTTCTCTTCTCCAAACTATACATACCTAGATATTTCAAGTTCTCTTCATATGAGCTACATTCTAAATTTTGTATCATCTTTGCTGTTGTCCTCTGGATAGTCTGTTGTCTCTACATCCTTCTTAAAATGGAATGCCCAAAACTAATCACAGTACTCCAGCTGAGACCTAAATAGTGCTGCGATTGGTGGCACTAACATTTCCTGTGTCTTGCACACAATGGGTGTTTTTAAACAAGACGGGGTGCGTGGGCACCATGCATGGGGGAGCACTTCAAATGAGCAGTTCCACGCACAGCCATGCACTGCCCACCCAGTCCACACACGGGGCACCCCAGCTTTCCCCAGAGTACCCTGTGCGTGGTGTGGGTGGGTGGTGCGTGGGTCACAGGAGAGCGCCCCCCACGCACCTGTATTCAAACAAGACCTCCCCCACGTGGACGGCGAGTGTCCATGCGTGGGGGGTGTCTCGTTTAAAAACATCCAATGCTCAGTTAAGGCAACCGAAGGTGACATTCATACTCAGACAGTGATCCACTATTATTCCTGTAGATCTTTCTCCACAGTGATGCTGCCAATCCAGTTATCCTCCATTTTTCCTTCCTACACTTTGTTTCTCTTCTATGCGTGTGTTATTTAACATTTCTCTTTTCTTGAATTTTATTTTATTGTTCATAGCCCAGTTCTCTAACCTAAGATCATTTTGAATTTCTGCCCTGTCCTCCAAAGTGTTTGCAGTATTTTCCACTTTTGTCTCATCTGCAAGTTTAATAAGTATACTTTCCATTCCTTCATCCAAGTCATTAATAAACGTGTTCATCAACACTGGTCCCAGAACAAACCCCTGTGAGACCCCACTTGAGATCGCCTTCCAATCTAACATTACCACTCTTTGCTTGTGGTTATTCAAACAATTATGTATCAATCCTATGATAGTAAATGAAGTCTGATGTCCCCAATAAATCCAAAACAATAGGATCCATCTCTTCACAAACTCCACATGGGAAAGAGCTATTATGCTCCTTACTTAAAAGGAGAAAGCGCTCCCTCCTTACACCGTTTTATTACCCTGCTCCTTCCCTTCGTTAAAAGAGCGACTGCTTTTGTTACTGGTCTCTGTCCCTCTGTTAAATAGGGCAAGCAGCTCAGTCTGAGTAGTTTGTTTCTCATCTCCACAATTCCCTCAATGAAAAGAGCAGTGCTTGAAATACCTCTCCTTTCTTCTGCCTGCAAATTCAGGGGAAAGAGCCAGCATCTCCACACCTCAACACAGGCCATTTGCATTGCAAATTCTTACTTGTCCTGGAAGTAGATTAAAGGACTTTTCAAGCATTACAGGAAACGCTTTAGAATTAGGAGTATTTGCAATCGCAAACATTAAAAAAATTGTGACACTAGCTTAAAAATCAACTTCAATGTGGCTCCATCAGTGCTAGTTCAGTTAGGATTATCGAAGAACTCTCTCACCACGGTAAAAAGTTTTACTGTTTTTATTCCAAGTCTGGAGGAGGAAAAAAAACCACACACATGCACCAATTCTGTATGATCCCAGTTCAGATACTAGCCTTTTAAGAGCACGTGCAAAAAATAGGGACCTCCCAAATTGCTGTTCAAAGGAAAGACTTATTTTACCCTCTAAGCTGCCATTCTATCCCTCCCTCTTATATCTACTCCTTTCTCTCCATCTGTCTCTTCCATCTAAGTCCTGATATTGAAAAGACTTTGTAGAATTTCAGTGCAAACAGACAGAAGTTAAGCATCTACATAAATCTTTGCATGTTTGGGGACAAAGTCTCCTCCGTCATTTACATTTTCCTTGCATATCCCCCCTTCACTGTCACTTTTTCCATTCATACTCTCTCACCCTGCACATAATAAGTTGTTTCAAGTCAAATCATATAATTCGAGTGCAAACCTCACATGATTTGTCATTCAGAGATCCTGGTCTCTTCACAATAATTCTAAAGCAAATTATTATGATCTAGGCTAAAGCAATAGCACAAAAAAATGGTGCCATCTTTACATAATAAAGTCTATTGCAATTCACATACAACCATATAATCTGAGGCTTCATTTCAAGCTGCTACATTGTACCCATTCCAAACCCTCCACTAAATGGTTTATACTTCTCCCCCCATCACCAGATATGTTGTGCTGTCTCTGCATATATTAAATCTATGTAGTATTCACATCAATCAACTGGCAATTAAAGCAGCTAACGTTTCCAGCATTTGACACTAGCAGATTTAAAACAGGTATTTAAGTCCACTGACAAAGAAGTTTTATCCGCAAATAATAGTGTTTGCACTTGTTCCCTTGTACCCAAAACTAGAAGGCAAAAAAGACTAAAGACTAGCACAAGGAGAGAGAAGATAATAAGGGGAGAAAAAGACTATCCCATCCTAGGGCCTTATCCTGAAACGATTTAAATGCATGCTTAATGTTACTCTTTTATAATCTATGGGAGTAACGGTAAGCATGTATTTAAGTCTTTGCAGGATCAAAGCCCAAGACAGTTGCCGCTAGTCAAAAGCAAACTGTACACAGAGTTTAGAAAAGACAATTCTGCCACAGAAAAGTAACAAAATGGACAGGTTAGGGCTGAATTACCTAGCCTAGGTCAAGAAAGTTAATTTCTACGGAACACCTTCTCTATCCTTTTTTCCTGTATTGGGAGGACAAGCAGTTGTCACTATGCTACAACACTAAAGTGGATTTCTCCAGTAAACTTGCTTATATAAGTAAGCAGGTTTCTAAATTAACAAGCACACAGAGTACTACAAGATTTTAGACCATATTAAAGGCTGTATTTTGTTCTCAAGAACAGGCTTACAAACAATGCAAAGGCAATTACAGTCAATAGAATCCTTCCTCCCTATTAGGAGGAAGACAGAATTTTGCCCTAAGACTTCGTATACGTTACTGCAGGTTTCCCCATAAACATTCCCAGCGCAAGGAATAATCCTGTTTGTATTCTAATGATTTCCACAGAAACCATATAGGATATCAGTGACACAGAACTACGACTGTAGAAGGAAAGCACAAATAAATTTATTTATTTTTTAAATCAACTGTGTAAACTGTATTTAGCAATGGGGGAATAAAATTCAGAAATGCATTCTAAAAAGAATGCCATGAAGTGTGCAAAAAGCACTGTGGTTTAAATTAAAAGTCAATATGAGGAAAAGTCTCAAGCATACTTCTGCTCTGAAAGTACCTATGTAGAGAATGCCACAATTTTTCTCGTTATTTATAGTTCCCAAGAGATTGCTAAGCACTACAAAGAAATACAATAAGACTGGTTCCTGCCCCAAACAGCTTAAAAGAGTTTAGATAGACATCATAAAGACATGAGAGAAAATACAGCAAAAAGTATCTGTGTGCTTTACTACTCTCCCTGTGCTTAGCAGCAAAAAGGCTTTATTTGTTGAAGTTAATGGGCCTGCTCACATAAAAGTGTATGCAGGACCAAGAATTAATCACAGAATTAACTTCAGGAGGAAAGGATAAAGAACAAACCCATTCCCAGGCTACCATTTAGATCTAGTTCTGAATTTGAAAGGTATCTTACAAGCTTGCAACCCCACCTCCCTTTTCTTAGATAGTAAGATTTAAAGAATCATAATTTTACATATTAATAATCCTACACTCAGATCTATGTGACAGGACAATCACAGGATTGATAACAGACATTGGTTAAGAACAAACGTGACAGTAACCCGCTCTGGCCCGCAGGCCACTGTCGTGTTTGTTATCGGGCTGCCAGATGTTCACCCCGACTGACCCCAGACATGTTGGCGGCTGGCCTGGGCTCTCACCTCAGCAAATGGCTGAGGTCACAGCCCGGGATACCACCTGCTTGATCGGCACAAAACAGGCCAGAGTGTATTAGCATGTTCCCACCAGCCCAGAATGTATGCTCAATTGTATCTGCCATGGTTGCCCATCATGACGGGGCGAGGCACTAGGTGCAGCGCGAGGTCCCAGCTGTGTAAATGTTTGTTCCGCTCCCCAAACCGGTCCATGTCCACGGCGGCTTCCTGACCCGAGTCGGGCCATGTTCGTTCCATTGCACAGTGACATTTATTTTCACCCACTGTTCCTATAGTGTCTTCAAGAGATTATAAAACTTTGTCAACCAGGAGTTTCTGTGCAAACACATACACACAAAAGTATTTTGTTCTTTCAGGTTTCTGCACTGGCTTTTGCTGTACAACTTTCAACATGACCCACAAAAAATACACATGGAGTCCTGTCATTATTAATTGTGTCTGCTGATTAGCAATGTCTCTAGATTATAAACTGCTTGGGATATGGACCTGTCTTTAACTACTGATTGTACTGTACAGCGAGAGGAACATTGCTTGCCACTTTATAAAAACGTCTAAAGATTTTGCGACCACAATCACTGTAGGTAGAGCTCGCTCACACAGAATTCACTCTAGTTGTATGCCTTTTTGAAGTCTCAGCATGTTACAGAGAAGGAAATGCACATTAGTCTTTTAATACTGAATGCGTACAATCATAAAAAGTCACTGAATATTTTTTAAACTGCTACAATTTGAGTATCTGGAATCTGTACTAGAAATAGCAAGCTTACACATGTTAATCTTTTTTTAAAACTAGATTACTGAATTGGAACATCCCATTCCTTAAAACATGTGACTATGAGCTATGTTATTTTTTTTACATATATGAATAGATATGCAAAGATTAGACACTATGATATAAAGTGCCTGATCTGGAAATGTGCTTTGTTTCGGCAAATTAATTTCAAGACTTCAAGTGCTCAACATGTCTCAGGAAAATGTCTTAAGTACAGATGACAGACATTGTGGTATCAGTTATCTTGTAAAAATATTGACATTCATTTCTGTTCCAAGAACAGACCTTTCCTAATTCTCTTTCCAGTAGCAAGCCCTGAACTGATTCTGGCAACTTAACATAAGTTAAAGGTTGGTTGCGGGCTTTGGGGGGATATGTTTGTATTTTAATATGTTTCTATTTTTTAATGTTTTTATCTGTTTTATTTTGTAAGCCGCTCTAAGCTTTTTTTTGAGGGAAGGGTGGGATAAATAAATAAATAAAATAAAGTGGTTCAGAGAAGGTGCAGAGGGTGGGGTACAGGAGAAGCAGGATTTTAGTTTAATGGTTTTCCATATATTGTTTGGTACTTTTTAAAAATCTACTCACTGGCCAAGACTATAAAGTTGCTTTTGCCTTCTCTTCAGGAGTTTTAAAGACAAGGACTCTAATAGTAATTGTAATAAACTTATCAGCAGATAACTCAGTGCAAGATCAAAACACTATCCACCAACTCTCCACATGCTCTCTTCACAAGCCAACTGTCCATTTATTAACTGAAATCCAAAATTAAACCCACAGTCTGAGCACTATCCATTTTACAATTATCCACTTTATACACTACATTCTCAAAGTGTGCGTGCAGGGTGTCAGCAGTCCTACAATCCCGGACATGTACCTGGGTGACCAGACCTACCAGTTTATGGTTGGCTTCTTGAACACACAATAGCTACTAATGAGCTGTTACAGGAGCGATGGCAGCATGTTCTAGGGAACAGTGGTGGCAGGAGAAGCAGCCATCGCAGCAGATTCTAGGAGGAGCAGCAGGAGGTGTGGTAAGAGTATGGCCCTGCCGACACTCCCAAGGACCCACCACACCACCGACGCTTCTGGGGCCCAAGTAAACAAGTGGAGCTGCTGTGACAAGTAGAAAAAGCATGGAAGCAGCCGCTGCTGCCACATTTTTGCCAAGTCACAGCAGCTCAATGCAGGTCCTTGCCCCACAGAGGGTGCATCCAAAACCAAGTTGGGGCTCACCGTACAGGGCAAGCAAGTAGCCCACACATGGCTAGATGGTAGCATTTCAGACCTGAAATGCCTAGGTATTGTATTGGCTGATAACACCCACGTACACTACTTTCTCAAACTGAACATACTCCTAACCAGATTTCCTTGATTTTAGTACCTTATTGCAACTGTATTTAAAATATTATTAATTAATATTATTATTTATATGGCACAAGCAATCTATCAAATGCTATACAGCCATAATTAGAGACAGGTCCCTACTCCAAGGGGCTTACAATCTAGGAAAGACCAAGAAGGGGAGACAAGGGAGAGGGGAACATAGGGAAACATGCTAACCATACTTACTGATGTTTTGAAGTATTTGGAGCAATATCCGAGATCAGCTTTTCTTTCATTATCTTACATTTTTTCACTCCTTAGCAGATGTTGCTTAATATCACATCCATATACTAACTTCTAGAAAGCTTCTAGAAAAAATATTGCTTTCTTTTTTAGCCAATTTATAGCCAACTTCATATCATAACATCATTTTTAACCGGGAAAACCAGGCAGATCATGAAACTTGTTTAACACTGAAGGATGTGAACTTTTAAAAACTGAATTACTGTACTATATGCACAAAGCCAAATTGTATAGATTTAAACCTTACCGATACTGTGCCTTAATTCTTTGCAATAAAAAAACTTCTCCATTTAATTAAATTTCAGAATCTCAGAACGATCAGCCAGAAACTGCTGACATTTTGCCAAATTTGCTGAAGATACTTAATGCTAGTAGATGAGTAGAGCTGCTGCAAATACAACCTTTTAATGTAATCTCAAAAAATTCTACTCACCCTGGGTGAACAGGTTTTTTTGACAGACAAATAAAATATTACTTGATGATGCTAGCCACCATCACCACCATTATCTCACACGATGAACGAACAGACTGTGTGTCTGAGGTTGTAAAAAAAAAAAAAGATTAAAAATCCATGACTATTTTTAATTGTTTCTCTAAAGAAAATTTCTGTCAAATACAGTACCTGCAGCCTCTAAAGATAAAAATTGAGGCTTGACGTACTGATTGCACAGCTCTGAAAGCAAATATTAATGCATTGTTTTGTGTGACCTGAAAACAAACAGCTGGCAGACAGATTAAAGATGACAAGAATCAGATATATTCAGGTTTACAACATACCCCGTTCTTCTGATTATAAAGAGTGATCACAGCTTGCAATGACATTTTTGAGCATTCATCTCATGCTATGTTATTTACATCAGTGTTACTAACTCAACACATCCCAAAATCACAATGGTTTAGTGCCTGACTCATGAGACAGGTTTAAAAATCATGAGATCTTGTTCATAGTGGTTTTGACTTTTTCAAAACAGCAGCTTTGGTGTTCTTTTTATTTGCCTTCTGATCTTTAAAGTCTCGCTCCCCGAGTCGAGCTCCTCCTCCCTCCCCCTTTCAGTTGGGGGTCCCCCAAGGCTCTGTCCTTGGCCCTCTCCTCTTGTCTATTTACACCCTGTCCCTTGGCAAAATTATTGCCTCCCACGGATTCCAATACCATCTCTACGCAATTACACCCAACTCTATCTTTCTACCCCCTCTCTCTCCTCTTCTGTCCACTCACGCCTCGTCAACTGCCTCTCTGATATCTCCGCCTGGATGTCCCTGACATCAACTCAAGCTCAACATGGTCAAGACCGAACTCCTCCTTTTTCCTCCCTCCTCTTCCTCTCCCTCTAACCTGCCCATCTGCATTGATGGAGTCACATCCATCCTGTTCTCCAAGTCCGTAGCTTGGGCTTCATCTTCGACACGCACCTCTCTTTTAAACCTTACATTGACTCTGTTGCCAACTCCTGCCGATTCGCCCTCCATAACATTGCTCGGATCTGCCCCTTTCTCTTTACCTCCTCGACCAAAACCCTTGTTCATGCCATGGTTATCTCTTGCCTCGATTACTGCAACCTCCTCCTTGCTGGCCTCCCTCGCTCTCACCTGTCCCCCCCCCTTGTCGCAATCCAAAACTCTGCTGCCAAGGTCATTCACTCTGCCCGTCGCTTCGACTATGTGCAGCCTCTCCTCTTCTCTCTTCACTGG
Source organism: Sphenodon punctatus (assembly GCA_003113815.1). NCBI lineage: Eukaryota > Metazoa > Chordata > Lepidosauria > Sphenodontia > Sphenodontidae > Sphenodon > Sphenodon punctatus. Next base: position 3,726,948 of record QEPC01008233.1, on the reverse strand, counting down.
CTCCCCCTTCCTGAACGTATCCTTTTTAAACTCCTGGTACTCACGTTCAAAACACTCCACGACCAAGCTCCCCCCTACCTCTCAGACCTAATCTCCCTACGCACTCCTGCACGCACTCTCCGCTCTTCCTCTGTCCCCTCCCTCACTCTCCCTCGTTTCTCCTGCTCATCTAACCGCCTTCGACCCGTCTCCCTCGTTGCCCCCCATGCCTGGAACTCCCTCCCTACCCACATCCGCCTTGCCCACTCACCTACCCACTCCCTCCGCTCCTTCAAATCCCTCAAGACCCACTTTTTCCTCACCGCCTTTCCCAATGCCTGCTAGTCGTTGCCCATATACTTACTGTCTGCCCTCCTCTGCAGACTGCTGCAACCAACCTGATTATAACCAAGCCAAGCACACGCACCTGAGTCTTCGCATCCGCCTGAATGTCTGTCTTCTCCCCTGTCTCTCCCACTGTCCCCTCTCCCTGTCTCCCCCTCCTTGTCTTTTAGATTGTAAGTCACAGGCAGGGACCGCGTCTATTTCTATGTTCTGTACAGCACCAGGTCACACGACTGGTGCTATATAAATGTTTATAATAATAATCTTTGAGCCTTCAGAGTTCAATGCTGTCGGGTTTTTCTTCTCAATCATGAGTACTAGAAACTTCCTTTTAAAATATATAAAAGAAAGCTGAGATTCATCATACCAAGAGTTATGGCTCTTTTGAAAAACACCAAGTATTGTCAAGCTCAGGATAAAATCCTAGTTGACACAAGACAGCTTTATAGTTATTTTCTTTAAAAACAGATAGCCTGTGTCTTCATCTGCCTAATCAAATTCAGGCATGCTGCATTACTAACCACATAAAAACATGTATCTGTATTTGTAAATATTCAGAAATAGGTTCCCAGTGCTGGCTGGCTTAATAAAGGTATAATTAGAAGGCAGGCACTCAAGAACAAGTTTGTATTGGGGGTGGGGTGGGGTGGGATTACTTCAGTAGCAAAATAGTAATTCCTTCCATCTAAACTTGTGGGCTTGAATTCAAGGTGTAGGAAGTGGGAAGACAGGAAAGTCTGGAAAAAAGGCATTTAACCAACAAATGCTGTTTTGTTCACATGCATACAAGGACATGAGTTCCCAAAGTGTGGATCAGGATCCCAAGTAGGGTCACACCATCTGCAGATGGGATCACAATCCAATTTATATAAAATATTAAATATAAGTTCCCTTGTGGTTCATCTTGGACTCCTCTCTCTCTCTCTCTCTCTCTCCATTGCTCCTCAGTACCAGTCTGTTGCTAAGGCCTGTCATTTCTCTCTGCACAACATTACTAAAATCTGACCCCTCCTTACTGCGTCCACTAGTCCAGGCTCAAATCATCTCTCGCCTCAACTGCTACCTCATTCTTACATTCTACAACCTCATTCTTACAGTCTTCTGCCGCTCCCACCTTGCCCCTCTCACCTCTGTTCAACCCTCTGCTGCAAGGTCATCCACCTCACCTCATTGCTTTGATCATGTTTCGCTCTCTCTTTTCTCCCAGGCTCCCTCTACCCAAACAGTCAGCACAAGCCCCTTGTCCTTCCCTTCAAGGCTCTCCATGGCCTTGCTCCCCGCCATATCTTTCTGCACTTGTTTCCTGCTACGTTCCTACCCAGGAATTTTGCCCCTCTTCTGCCACCACTGTCACCCACTCCAGCGTCCACGCCCAGAAATTTCTTTGCCCCTTCTCCCATGCTGCCCCCCTAATCCCTGGAACTCCCTACCTACCTTCAAATCCCCCCTAAAAACCTACCTCTTCTATCATGCTTTTCCTAGCTCCACAAATTGCTCACTGTGCTTTCTACTTCGCCCCTGTAACTTATGAATATGCACCTGCAACTTCTCAACTTCGTAAATGTAATCCCTGTCTCTCCCTATGTTCCCCCTCCCTTGCTTTTCCTAGACTGTAAGCCCTTTGAGGTAGGGACCTATCTCTAATGACTGTGCCGTGCCATGTACATTGCTTGTGCTATATAAATAGTAGCAATCATAATGATAATTAATAATAAACTTGGCATGTCTTTACTGCTGTCTGGGGTCATGCAATTATATTTAAATCTCAAAATGGTGCCTGGCAAGCAAAAGGTTTGGGAGTCAATACATTAATAATTCAGTGCTGGTGGGTGACATTTTTTGTATGGCTTTGAAACATTTTTGCTTTGAAATCTTAATTCCTTTAACATAGTCAGATTGTAATTCATGTAAATACAAAATATACATTACAAATTTTGCTATTAACTTCATCTGATGTTAACAGGTAGCCGGAACAAGCTAACTGATGCAACCAAGAGCAAGTTGCTTAGGTAGTAAATTCAGAGAGATTGCTAGCAGAATCCAAATAGGAAAAACTTTTCATTTTATTGCATGTGTCAAAAAAAGAAATTATGTGCTCTAGCTGTGTTCAGACCTGCCCCAAATTTCAGTCTCATTTGAAGGGGGAGGAGCAGACTTTAATCCTTTTTTTTTTTTTTTTTTTTTTTTTAAAGACACTCTCCCATTGATGACGGAGAATTTTTCTGTCTGTTTCAATGAGAAATTTCAAATCTCAGGTGATTTGGGGCTTTTTGATTTGTTTTTTTAAATGAATGTTTCAGAACCCTGCACATCAGGGTCAGGCAGGCACACATTTGAAGGGCAAGGAAGAAAGAGGTTTCAAACCTCTATGCTAGAGACAGATTAAATCCCCTTGAAATTCACTGTATGCAGAGGCAGCCCCTCCCCCCCGCCCCCCAATATTTGGAGAAGGGATAAGGTAAGGGTTTTTAACAACAAAAACCCAGCGTACTAGGGTAAGATAGAGCTCCCTGAGAGAATGGCAAACAAGTGTGTCCACATGAGGCACAGTCCATGGGGTAAGGAAGGCAGTAAAGGAGTGGTAAAACATCCTACGTGCCAGGATGAAGCAGGCAGTGCCCTCTGGATGTTGCAATGGGAAATCAAACTCCTTTGTATCTGGAGAAACCAGACACAGAAAAACCAAGGCAAAAGGGGCTTCAAATGCCCTGGGGTGGCTGAATGAGAAATGGTCCTGACAGAAGAGCAAAAGACCCATATTCCATATATGCCCGGGTAAGATGGGCACAGTTTCCTACGTATGTGGGGCTGAAAGCCCTTTGTGCCCATTACGAGACAAACACAGGCTCTCTGACAGAAGAACCCGAAGGGAAGGCGCTGAAAAAAAACTCTTGTGCCAGGGTGAGGCAAGAGCCCCGAGGGGTTTTCCATCCCCTTCTCCCTCCTTATTCCAGGTTGAAACAAGCAACCTAGGGGGCAAAGCGGTTGAAAGCCCCACTATGTGCCCTGGTGCAGCCGGCACTGCCCCCTCTGCGCGAGAGGCTCCAAACCCCTTTGTGCCAGGAGCAGACAGGCACAGGCTCCCAGGAAGTAAAGGGATCAACCCCCCGCCGGGTTTTTGAACGAGGCAGGGTTCCGGGACCTCTCTCCCCTCCCATGTGCCCAGGCGAGGCAGGCAGAGACAGCCCCCTATGAGCGAGGGGCTCAAACCCCTTTGTGCCAGGAGGCCCCGGCCCGTGTCTAGCGAGGGGGCGACCGAGGGGATGCAAGCCGGGCAGCGCAGAGACCCGAGCGGGCTCAGCCCCATCAGCGGCAGCGCCTTGTCTTAGGCAGGAGGCGGCAGCGCCAGGCCGGAGGGGTTGGGCAGCCCGGGTTCCCCGCCGGTGCTAGCGAGCGCCCGGCTCTCACCTCCTCGATGGCCGCCACGGTGTTCCGGCACTGCACCATCCGGGTGGTGAAGTTGGAGGCGGTGGGCGACTTGTAATCCTCATTGGTCTCCGACACGAATTCCGACACGGAGATCTGGTCCGGCATGGCGGGGCGGGCGGCTCCAGGGCGGGAGGGAGGAAAGGAGAAGGGGGCTTTCCCCCCCCTTACATTGCTCAGCAACCGGCGGCGGCGGCGCCCTCCTCACAACCTCCGAGCGCCTGGGCGTGGGGTAGTCTATTCCGGGAGAGACACAAGCACCCGCTGCTCCGATCCCGAGCACACACACTGGAAGGGGAGCGGCAGACACACACCCCTCCCCGCCCTGTTCACACACGGGGGGAGGAGTGATGGGGGGGGAGAACCAGACCCACGCCACTCCCCGTTCTCCTCCTCCACCCGGCCACACGCTGCAGGGAAGCCTTACACACCTCTTCCCGCCCTAGTCTCTTCTCTCTCCCACACAGGGAAGGGAGATGGATATCCCATCCCCCCCCTTCGCACACTCGGGCAGAGGGCGCTAACGCACAGCCCTGCTTTCCCGCCGAGTCGCACACGGCTTGGAGAGTAAACTACCCCCGTCACATAGCCCTTCCCAACCTGTTCACATACCGGGGAAATATACACATCGTTCCCCCCTGCTCAGACATAGGGGAAGGCAGACACATCACTTCCCGCCGTGTTCACTAGGGGAGGGGGCAAACCCCTCCGCACCCCAATTGCACATTTGGGGAGACTCCCCTGCCCCCTTCACATATGCAATAAGATAGTGGTACTGTAGCAAACCTAGTCAGCTGCCAGGAGTAGGTTCCTGAGGGTGAACTCGCAGGTAACTGCTAACTCCATGTCTGCGGGGCCCCAGAAGCTGTATAACCAGCCCCGGCTAATCCCTGGACCCAGGTTATAAGTTCCAGCCCCGCTTTAAACTGGGATCTGACAGATGTAAACAGCTGGAAACAGAATGCCTCACTCAAAACAACAGGATCCAGGGATCATCACAGGCTGAGTGATTATACAGTTTCTTGGGGTCCCACAGACATCAGAGTTTAGCTGAGTTACGTGTGAATTCACCCTAACTTTCTTCCCCCCTCGAAATTGAACACTGGTGTGAGCCAGTTAAAAAAAAAAAGAACCAGGCTGTAGCTGGTAGGGTGTGTGTGAAATGTTGGTTTGTTTTTTAAAGGGGGGGGGCAGTTGGATGGATGGGGGTGTAAGGGTCGGGTGGCTGCTGAGGAGACAGCAGGACTGAGAAGGGACCGGTTCCTGGTAATTGCATGAGAGATCTATAGAAGGACAGTAGTCTCTCCATGCGCCAGGAGGAAGAGATCGGCTGGCAGAGTGGTCAACAATGCACTTTGCAGATAAGGACTGAGATGTTGGACAAAGTGAGCCCCACCATCACCATCCACAACAGTTCAGGGAGGACAGCACTGAGTGTCAGCCACACTCTGTTTACAGGCCTGGACACTGGTAAACATTGATTTTGATGTGGGAAGCTTCCCAAGTTTTAATATAAGTGTAGTTGATATCAATTCTTGTTATATGAAAAACTGTTCACTGTTACACTGAGTTTTGGTCCAGTGTCTCCCTGTTAAATAACTGGAATCCCCATAATCAATTTCATGGGCAAACCCGTTGGTGGGCAAATCATTACAGTACTACCACAAACATATTTTTCCTCCTTAATCGAACACTTGAAGTGGAAGGCACCAAACACCTTTCCTTTGCTTGCTCTTTCAAACTCACATACACTTATAGGATACTTGTGAGACTGCGTGGGCAGGAGGGGCATCTGTCTGACTGCTGCTGGGGATGGGTGGGGGTGCGTGGACGCACCCGCGCTCCACCCATTTCCACCCATGCATGCAGGCATTGGGGACAGCGGAAGTGCCTCCGTGCATGGAGATGGGTGTGCATCCGTGTGATGGGTCACACCTGTGCTGCACACCCGCCAGAGTGCTCTTTGCAGAGCAAGTAAAATAGCTCCGTGGCAACGGGCGGTCATGGAGCCCCTGCCAGTATGAACTGGGGTGGCCAGCCACTCCCAACAGACCAATCCAACACTCATAGGCATTGTGGGCAGGGGACACAACCTTTGCCAGTCACAAGAACTACTCAGGAGTGCTGGGGAGCCCAGAGACATGTCAATTGCAAAGGCCAGCCCGGTGCACTTCCCCCTTTCCCATGGCCCGTGGCAGAGGGAGTGTGTGGTAACTGGCCTCTGTGGCCAGAGTAGCCACTCTGGGAGCCACCTGTTTGAATCCCTCCCCTCACACTCCACCTGAGTGAGCATGGAGTGCCACTCAGCAACGATGCCCCCACTCCGCATCGTCTTGCTCGTTTAAAAACACCCTTTCTCTTCTACCACTCTCACTTGGGACCAACACAGCAACCTCACTCCCTCTAAAAATCATTTCAGTCTGAGAGCACAGATACCAGCAATTTCACAGTAAAACACCCAGCCTGGGATCATTTTTACTGGTGTATTTTTGTATTCTGTGTTTTTATTGTTAGTCGCCTCGAGCTTCTGGGACCAGAAGAGGCAGGATATAAATATTTCAGTAACTAAATAAATGAAATAAAACCACATAGAAACATAAGAAAGTTTGGTATTGGGATCAGGATCACTGTTGGATATATTTTCAAAGTCATGAATAGTAATTTGGTGTTTAAATGCCATTGATTTTCAATCAGAGTTATGTGACTGCATGCCATTTATGCCTTACTCTGTTACCCTTAAAAAGGGAGGGGTGAGGAACCTTTTTCTTCCCATGGGACACTTTTAAAACTAGTACAAGCTACAAGGGCCAGAAAGGAGTTTGGGTAAGGGTGCCAGTGAGTGAGCTCAAGATTAAGAAATAAATTGGAGGGTCCAGACCATGGATCTGTGCCATGGAGATCCATTCCTTATCCTTCAGTACATTCCCTCATCTCTGTCCTCTTTCACTGAGCTCACTTTTTCAGTGCTTGAGAGTAGGGACATGATCCATGGGCAGGATCCAGGAATTGGGAAGAGAGCAAATAAAATTAACTGCATACTGGATTTGGCCATGGGCCAAAGTTTCCACATGCCTACCCCAGAATAATGTTGTAAATATCCTTAAAATTTTGATTCTCCAACTTGTCACCCATGTGACTCCCTTATGAGACCCGAATATAATCCTGTGCCCTGTTAAAGGATGGAAGTGCACAGTTAATAGACCTAATGTTAAGCCCTGTGCATTGCCAAGTGGTGAAAAAAATAGGAGAAACCTCTCTTTTTTATATAAATCAGTTGTATCTATCTTGAGACCATGAAAACTAAAATGTCAGTATAATTGTGCATTTATGGCATGGTGTCAAGGTACAGGGCACAGTCAAGGTTGCTGGGATGCCATACATATGCATGTGTCCATACCTTAGACATTTGTATTTCTTTTCATATTCAACCCTTATTCCGATTTTGGGGGGATTTTAATGCTTGTGTTTTAGAGATTCACAACATATTTACAATGTTTAGCCTGCACATTGCTCTTCATGCCAAGATTCTTATCCCTTTAAGGAGATGCAGCTCCTCTCAGCTGCAGAACTCATATATGCAGCACCTAGACCAGTAACACTCAGGGCACATTCACCCAAAACTCAGATCCCAGAAGAAAAGGCAGTCTGTGTTGGCCTCCCTCACAGGTCAAGTGCGTTTGCCATGCTAGCAAATCCATGTGCATCAACCTGCACTGCCAGGACTTGTGCATAGATTTGCTAGCAGTGGAGACCCCTTTTTGCAGCACCTGATCAACACATCCAACATACACTGTCAGTCCCCTAGGATCTGGGGTTTGTCTGAATATGCCCTTCATCTGATTGGCTGAACAGCCACCACATGAGAAATCGTTCATCAAGGAGCCACAGTATACATGCAGGGCGAATTGCAGCAAACGCACCCCTGACCAGCCAGAAGGAAAGGAATAAGATAACATAGTCCTGAAAACCTCCCCTAACCCTTCCCAGTAGTCAGCAGGAGAGAGGACAAATGTGGGGCTTAACTGGGGAGGGGGGCAGGGCTCAGCCCCAACAATTACATTCAAGGGGTGCTGAGCCCTGGGAAATGTTTCCAGTAGGGTTGTGCACCCCAAAACATGGGGAAAAAAACAGGAAAGACCTGATATTGTCCACTTCAGACTTGGAAACAAAAGACAGAAAAACCCTGGATGGTTCATTTGGCTTTAAGTAATTACTTTCCTGCCCCCTCTCCCTGTGCTGGTCGTCCCATAGATTAAATCACAAGAACTCCTGTTTTCTATTAGTCGAGTGATTTGGTTACTACCTGGAGACTAGGGTTCAGTTCCCTGCTCTGACAAGCTCTGGGCTGGGAGGCATAGCTTTTGGGACAGGCTTGGGCCCTGGCAATTAATTTTTTACCTATTAAGCACTGGACCAATGCCATTGCAACAGTGGATGTTTTTAAAAGAGATGCTACCGCACGTAGCCACCCATTAACCATGCATTCAACTGCTGGTTTGAAGGTGGTGCGTGGGGATGCACGCTCCCGTGAGCCACATAACACCCACTCATGGCCACTCACGGGGCACTGCCAAAATAGTGAGCCAGGAGGAAGAGATTGGCTGGCAGGGTGGTCAGTAATGTGCTTTGCGGATAAAGACTGAGATGCTGGACAAAGTGAGCCCCACCATCACCATCACCATCGAAAACAGTTCAGGGAGGACAGCTCTGTCAGCCACACTCTGTTTACAGGCCTGGACATTGGTTTTGATGTGGGAAGCTTCCCAAGTTAATATAAGTGTAGTTTCTGTTCACTATTGCACTGAGTTTTGGTCCACTGTCTCCTTAATAAATAGCTGGAATCCCCATAATAAATTGTATGGGTGAACCCCTTGTTGGGTAGGTGATTACAGTACTACCACAAGCATCTTTTCCTCCTTAATAAAACACTTGAGGTGGGAGGTACCAAGCGCCTTTCTTGTCCTTGCTCCTTCAAACTCTCACACACATATAGGATCTTTGGAATTTGCCATGCGGAGCAAGCCAAATGGATGCATGGGGACAGGCACCCATGCATCCCCTGCCTGTATGAATTTGGGCACTAACCCATGCCAGCAGACTGGTCTGAGGCCGACCGCCTCCCTGGTCCCACCCACAGTCCTCTGCCGGGAGCTCTGTGTGGAGCTCTTAAAAGGACATGCACCCAAAATACAAAACCATGGTGGCTCAAAGCATAACAAACCTCCCTCACAATGCACAAGAGAAGAGCCAACGCCATGGAGGACAGCAGCTCAGACAGCAGCTTCCTGCATGTCCCCCCAGTATGTGCCTCCATTGTTGCCCTGAACTGCCAGCAGCTGCAGCAGCTCCTGAGCAGGAAGGGGTTACTGGTTGCTGCGGCTTCCGGTGTCCATGGTGACTGCAGCTGCTCACCCACATGGCAGAGGGTGAGCAGTTGGGCAGGGCTTGGGGGGTGGAAGGGGGAATTGTTGCCCATGTGAGTTGTTTGCAGGGCCGGTCCGTGGTGGCGGGAGTGCATGAAGTCTGCTTGCATGGATGCGGTGGCCACCCTGGGAGTCACCCATTAGAATCCCTCCCCACTCACTGCACATGCATGGGTGCTCTGCAGCCATGCCACTCAGTAGCCACAGACCCCTCCTTAAGCCTTGCTCATTTAAAAACACCCTATGTGTTGGGAAATGGTATAGGAACCAAGCAGGTGCTAAATCTATAGAGCAGTGCAACTCAATTTTCATGGGCAACATGTTGCCTGTAAGCCCCTTTGCTGTGGCTTATGATTTCAGAAGTGTGGCCATGAGAAGTGAGCCGTCTCAAGTAAAGAGCAGCTGCCAAAGCAGAGACAGCTGTAACTTGCACATACACAACACTGATGCCTCAGTCTGAGGCAGTCGTTGACAGTCTTGACAGAAGTCTTGACAGTCGTTGTTACCCATTGGCCAATAGAGGTTGAGGAGCATGCTATAAAACCTTAAGAGCTCAAATGGCTACAACACTGGCTTCAGCCATCAGACACCCCCATACCTCCATGCACTGGGTGTTTTTACACACAAATTTCTCCTGCATATTTGTTGTTACATCCCGAACTTTCTGTGTGTCTAAATCACTCACCCAGATCTTAAACATCTGTTTTTTTGAACTTTTGCATAGAAGTTCTCCCAGAACGTTTGTGTGTAAAAAGCTGTCTTGGACTCTTGGTAAACTGCTTTGCTCTGGGCAGCTGTGGTCACTTGGTTTCCATGGCAGTCTCACGTCTACAGCTGTGGCTACATTCGCCTGCCTCAGGGCAGTGTTTGTGTGAAAAATGGATCTGGAACTTACTTGTGGACTTGTAAACCCAGAAGATTGAAAAATCCAGAACGTTAAGGTGTGTGTAAAAATGTCCATTGTTTTTTGTACCCTAGGCCTGATGCTGCAGAAAGACCTAATATTTAAATGACCACCATTTACAAAACGTTTCCAATACACAAGAAAGGACAGAATCTTGCTAGATACCAAGTATTTATTTATTTATTATATTTATATCCTGCCTGGTATCTTCCTGATACATTGCCCAGTATCTGTGTTAACAGGAGACCCCCCTCCCACTCGTGACTATTGGGGGGTGGGTACCCCAATATCCACCGTTCCTTAAACTTCGGGGGGAATTAGCTTAATGACTTAAACTGGGGTCCCCACATGTTCAAAAGGATCAAACTGAGGACAGTACATGCTACAGGCAGTTTATGTACCCTCCCCAAATAGAAAGAGAGAGCGAGAGAGACAGGTGTCCAATAACAACAAGTTTCTTGCTATAAAAAAACAGAGAAACACAGCCCCGGTCTGGCTGGTGGGATTTAAAAGAGGAAAACACAAGCAGCTTGCGCGGAGTATGGTAAGAGAAGGGGGGGGTCCGGTGTCGGCTCAGCGATGGGGAGCGAGAGAACACAAATGAGGAAGAGAGAGAGAGAGAGAGAGAGAGAGAGGGCTTCCCCAGTTGGCTGGGAAAGTCTGGACCTGTGGTTACCTTTCCTTGTCTGTTGAGATGGGACAGGCGGCCCATGGAGCCAGCGGAGTTCAGGGGATGGAGGAAAAAAGAAGGGGCAGACCAGAGTCTGGGAGATCTCTGAACTCAGACACGCACAGAGTGACCTGCACGTATCTGGGTCCCAAGATTTCTCAGCGGTTGAGGGGAAAACAAGGGGCAGTTATTGGGTGCTAAACAAAGGGTTTGGGGAGGCTACGAAGGGTCATTGGGGGTACTCAATGGGTTAACAAGGGGAGAAGTCACAACTTTTGCTTCCATTACAAAGGTGGCTCCAAGATATGCAAAAGATCTCTTTGACACAGGGAAACTGTAAACAAAAAGTGAAGGGAGGGAAGGAAGGGCTTAATGACAGACTTCAGGATACAATAAGTGTGTGTCTGGTTTCTCTTGGGGAATACGGAGATAGGATGTTGCTGCTCTGAGTCATGGCTACCAGTCCTTTGTCACAACAGGGTGAGCCCTTCTCCTTAATGACTCCATTCTTTATTCAGAGGGCTCTCCCTTTCAGTCTTTTTCTCAACCTTAGGCTGGTATTTTTCCATGAGTGGTCCCTTTTGGCTAGGAGCTAGGGTGGTTGGACCCAATCCTTATTTTTCATGTCCCCGCCCCTCCTCTTGCATCCAGTGTGGGGCTTTTCCCCAAGCCTCCTTGCCCTTGGTTACCCCTGTGGGCTTTGCTGACCCCCGGGTCCAAGTTAGTTGGAGGGTACATCCGTTCTGGGGGGGGACTAGGGGTCCTGGCTAACATCTGTCTGGTATCTTCTTGATACATTGAGCATCTGCCAAGAATAGGACTGCATGCATCACTGATTTTTTTCCTGTCGCCATTTGTCATTATTATCCATTCTGGAACTGATACCAGATTGCCTCATAGAATATAGTTGTTATCTGTGGTGCTCTTCTCATGTGTCATAAGATCACACCGTTTTCTTATAATTTCTGATAGCTTGAAGAAAAAAAAAATTCTTGGCCTCCCTTGTATTTGTTCTTCATAAAAGCATCCTGAGTTTTCTTTCCCTTTTCAACATTTACGGGAGTTCTGCTGAGCATTTAATAGAAGTCTTTCCCTACTTCCATCAAAGACATTTCATCTAAGGGAATGCAACCAGCAGGTGGTTCACATAAAATCTCATTAGCCTCATTGCCTTCAGTGTTTTTTAAAGAAATAATGTTTCACTCATGCAAATAGAGGTGGCCTCTTTCACAGCTAATTGTTATAGTAAATGGCGTAACATACTTACCAGTACATGTTAAACTACAAAATTTAAGCAGCACATCCAGTACAATTCAGATCTGACAGTCAAGACATCATTAATTACAGCACATAACATTTTGTAACATCAAAGAGATACATTGTTTATAGTTACAGGGACACAGTCAACTTCAACATCGCATTTATGTCTGTAAATTTTGTACTAGCTACAATGTCTAAAATTCCTATAATGAAAGAAGCTAGCGAAAGAAGTCCATTCACCGAGGGTGCAATTCTCAGTTTTAGTGTTTCTAAACAAGATGATAGCACACACCAGGAGGCTGTTCACCCCATGTTCATTTTTTCTGTGACCACAAGATGAGCACTCTCGGGTGCCGCGGAGCCTCCACCCACGGCAGAGTCCTGGGGTGTTGTGGGTAAGGTTGCCACTTATGCAATTTTTAAGGAACACTTATGAAAAATACATGTTGTAGGGCCTGCATTGGTGCCTAAGGTGGTATTTAGTAAGTTGAGGTAGAGGTAGTCATAAGTTGTTATTAATTTATCCCAAATCTGTTGGGTTACTTACTTAGAATAGGGTTACATTAAGTAAGGGGCAGGTTGATCATTTCCCTTGTATGTCAGGGGGGGCAGCTCTAGGGGATAGGAGAGGGGTAATCTATAGGGATGTAAAGGTATTACTCTGGGTATCGCCAGCTTGTTTTTTATGCCCAAATTAAGCCCATATAAAGGCTTTTCCCATATTAAGGTTGATGTTTTACTGATTTGTCAGTTTTGGTGGGCGAACATTATTATTTAATATTAGCTCTGGTTCAGATTTGATATTTAGTATAGTGAAGCTGTCTTTAGTATTTTATGGTCCATTACTAGTAGGGTATTCTAGATTTAAGGTCAAAAGGTTCAAGAAGCCTTTAATCAGGATTAACATGCTATGCCCATGAGGTTGAAATTTAGGAAGCAGTGGTTATTTATATAATACTGGGTTTTTATTTCCTGGGCAGATGATAGTGGATTTATGATCCTAATATGTTTTATGTTAATGTATAACATAATGTATACCTCTCTGACCGCTCCTTTAATGTCTCCCTCCCCGAGTCGACCTCCCCCTCCCTTCCCCTCTCGGTTGGGGTTCCCCAAGGTTCTGTCCTTGGCCCTCTCCTCTTCTCTATCTACACCCGGTCCCTTGGTGAAATTATTGCCTCCCACGGGTTCCAATACCATCTCTATGCTGATGACACCCAACTCTATCTCTCTACCCCCTCTCTCTCCTCCTCTGTCCGCTCACGCCTCGTCGACTGCCTCTCTGATATCTCCGCCTGGATGTCCCGACGCCAACTCAAACTGAACATGGCCAAGACTGAACTCCTCATTTTTCCTCCCTCCCCCTCCTCTCCCTCTGACCTGACCGTCTGCATTGACGGGGTCACCATCCGTCCTGTTCTCCGTGCCCGCAGCTTGGGCTTCATTTTTGACACGCACCTCTCCTTTAAACCTTACATTGACTCTGTGGCCAAATCCTGCCGATTCGCTCTCCTCAACATTGCCCGCATTCGCCCCTTTCTATCTGTCTCCTCGGCCAAAATCCTTGTTCATGCCATGGTTATCTCTCGCCTCGACTACTGCAACCTCCTCCTTGCTGGCCTCCCTCGCTCCCACCTGTCCCCCCTTGTGGCGATCCAAAACTCTGCCGCCAAGGTCATTCACTCTGCCCGTCGCTTCGACCATGTGACGCCTCTCCTCCTCTCCCTTCACTGGCTCCCCCTTCCGGAACGTATCCTGTTCAAACTCCTGGTTTTCACGTTCAAATCGCTCCATGACCAAGCTCCCCCTTACCTCTCGGACCTAATCGCCCTACGCGCTCCTGCGCGCGCTCTCCGCTCTTCCGCTGTCCCCTCCCTCGCTCTCCCTCGCTTCTCCTGCTCGCCCAACCGCCTTCGTCCCTTCTCCCTCGCTGCCCCGCATGCCTGGAACTCCCTCCCTGCCGACGTCCGCCTCGCCTCCTCCCTCCGCTCCTTCAAATCCCTCCTCAAGACCCACCTTTTCCATGCTGCCTTTCCCAATGCCCTCTAGTCTTTCCCCTTGCTCTTACTGTCGGCCCTCCTCTGCTGACTGCTGCTACCGACCACCTTGTAACCAAGCCAAGTACACGCGCCTGAGACTTCGCATCCGCCTGAATGTTTGTTTGTCTTCTCCCATGTCTCTCCCACTGTCCCCTCTCCTTGTCTCCCCCTCCTTGTCTTTTAGATTGTAAGCCACAGGTAGGGACCGCAGCTGATTATATGTTCTGTACAGCGCCAGGTTGTTGCTGGCGCTTTATAAATGTTTAATAATAATAATAATAATAATAATAATGTATGGATTGTATTTTATGATTGTTTGTCTGTTATGTATATGTTCTTTGTTAAGCAATGGCCTATGGTTACGCTTTAATAATAAATTGATTGAATGAATAAGTGTTCCTTACACATTTGCATAAGTAGCAACCCTAGTTGCAGGCCCACCATGTCAGCCAAGTCAGGCCAATGTTTGCCCACATGTCCACCCATGTCTATTAGGGTGCAGGCAGTCTCTGTGCAGGCAAAGCACCTAGAGTGGTCACAGCAGTCAGAGCAGCAAGTGTACTCACTGCTCTTGCTCTCCTTGGGGCTTCTAATGTTTAGTTTAACTTTGGAACACTCCAAAACAGCGCTCCAAAAGGCAAAACAAAACAAGGGGAAGCAAACAGCAGGGGAAGCTTTCTGGACCCAGAATTCCCTGCAGCTGAGAGTCATGAGGAAGGGGTGGTGGTGGGCAGAGCACAGCACCTGCCTGTGTATTGGGTTTGCCACGTGAACCCCCCTGATTGGGGACTGCCCAGACTGAATACAGGACTCCTGTGGGCTATTGTCCATTTATTTTCACCCTTTGTCACCAGTACTGCATACACTTGTGACTGCGTACAGCCTGGAGACAGGGGTTCTGATTATCAGGGGTGTTGTTACAACACCTTTGTCATGGTCAAATAATTATTTATTTATTTTATTTATTTAATACATTTAATAGCCACCCCCCATTGCCAATGGCATCCCGGGGGAGGGTACAATTAAAAAAATAATCATTCAAAAATAAAAAACATTTTTAAAAAATCCAGCAATTTAAAACCAAAACAGGGTCAGGATAAACAAATAAAAATAAAAAGGTAAGGGGAGAGATAAAACCCTAACCCCCCCTCCCCCCCTGCTCCCCAAAGGCCTGGGCAAACAGCCAGGTTTTACAAGCCTGCCGGAATGTCATTACCTTCTGAAGGCCTGGATCCCAGCCCTCCTATGCCCTCGTCAGGGTGGTGGACTGGTTAGGTTGTTCCGCCTCAGAGACTGATGGATCTAGTAGGATATACTTGTAGTAGGGTGGCTCCAGGAAGCCTGAAGGAGCCTTGCTGTATAGCTACCTGTGCTATACAACTAGTCTCTCATAGAGTATATGGGTGACTTGGAGCATGCCCAGTTAGGGCTAGGAAATCTTTCTCAGGCTAAGGCTGCTTTCACACCTTACATAATGGGCTATTATAATAACTGGAGGTAATACCGGGTATTATAATTCTGCAATTTTTGGTAATGTGTGAATGCACTATTCCCCTTTTATGTTGCAAGATCTTGGGTCATTGTAAAAGCCACATTTGGTAGCTCTTGCAATGACCCAAGATCTCACAGCAGAAAAGGGGAATAGTGCATTCACACATTACAAAAAACTGTGGAATTATAATATCCGATATTATCTCGTTATTATAATATCCCATTTTGTAAGGTGTGAAAGCTGCCATAGTCCTGGGACATGCTCCATAGAACCCCTGAGTCTCTCCAGAGACTGAGGGTGCTTTTAGATGAACAGGTCGCCGTTGCATGACCCACTTGCGTGATTTTTCAAAATCCCGCAAGGCTGAATTTAGATGAGCCAATGGCTGCAATCAGGCGCATGAAAGGCGGTCATGCATTGTTTGCCGACCATGAATTAAATACCTTGATTGTGAGGTATTTAATACATGGTCGACAAACAATGTGTGGACGCCTTTCATGCACCTGCTTGCAGCCATTGGCTCATCTAAATCTCGCCTTGTGGGATTTTGAAAAATCACTCGAGCGGGTCACAAAACGGCGACTCGCTCGTCTAAAAGCACCCTAAGTCTGCAAACATGCTCAGTAGAGTTAGACTGAACATGATTAAGGTCTATAAAGGGCCTGACCTCAGTCTGGCTAGTGTAGCCATAGGAGTAGTAGCTCTCGCTGTGGGCTAGATCCTTCTGAGCAGAATACTTACCTGAGCTCAGGGATCAGCTGGAAAATTGGTGACTGAAACCCAAAGGAGCTATAGAGAGACAACTCCAACCAGGTGAGATCGACACCTCAGAGCCTGCCACAATTCCCAATGACCTTGATGGCTACTCTGCCGATGACCTGGTCGCTTCGTGGAATGACATCTTGACCATGGCCATTGACATGGTTGCACCCAGGTGTCCACTGCTACCACTTTGTCAGCACAGGTCCCCCTGGTTTACTGAAGACCTGAGGCAGCTGAAATGGGAGGGGAGGCAGTTAGAGCACAGGTAGCGCTGGACTCATGCTGAAGCTGACCAATTGTGGCATAGATCATGTTTTAAGGTCTATACTATGGCTGTGATGGTGGTGAAGAAAGCTTTCTTCTCTGCTAACATAGCGTCTGCAAAGTCTCGTCCAGCAGAGCTGTTCCAGGTTTTAAGGGGTCTGACTAACCCAGCCTGTCTCCACCAGGAAATTGAGTCATCCATTGTAAAAAATTTATTACTTTGCAGACAAAATTGCTCGTATTCACCATGATTTGGGTGCTACCATTTTAACTGCAGAGTCAGAGTTTGGGGTTATGGAAGTTCAGTCTAGTCCTGTTTATTTAGATCAGTTTCAATTGGTATTGCCCACTGATGCGAGGGGGGTGCTTGGGGTGATGAGGTAAACCAGTTGTGAATTAGATTCTTGCCTATCCTGGCTGGTGAAAGTCAGCTGTGAGACATTGGGGCTATTGTTGGCTGGGTTTGTCAATGCCTCCCTTGAGGAGGGGAGGGTGTCAGATGTCCTTAAAACTGCTGTGGTCTGCCCCTGCTTAAGAAACCATTTCTGGACGCTGACACCCTGGCCAGCTATTGGCCTGTCTCCAACCTTCCTTTTTTTAGGGAAGGTTATTGAACAGGTGGTTGCCCAACAGCGCCAGACACAACTTGATGCTATTGGATTCCTAGACCCGTTTCAGTCAGGTTTTAATCCTGAGTATGGCATGGAGACTACGCTTGTGGCTTTGGTCGATGACCAGCACCTGGAGATGGACAAAACATTCTACCTTGTGGATCTTGTTAGATGTTTCTGCATGTCAACCTTTGGCATGATTGTGGGACCTGGTGAGGGTGCACAGGACTGCTCTTGGATGATTCTGCTCTTTTCTGTCAGGGTGGTCCCAGCGAGTGGTGATGGACGATTGCTCATCGTCTCCTTGGGACCCCCACAGCTTCTATTCTGTCCCCACCCCCTTGTTCAATGTGTATCCGATGCCACTGGGCAAGGTCATTTGGAGTTTTGGGGTGAGGTGTCATCAATATGCTGATGACACTCAGCTCTACCTCTCTTTTTCATCTGACCCAGGTCCCACAGTCTCAGTGCTTACCCGATGCCTGGCTGCTGTTGGGTAAGATGAGGGTGAGCTGATTGAAGCTGTATCCTGACAAGACTGAAGTGATGATGGCTGGTCAGTCTTGTGACTTGGAGGGGATTGGGACACCTGTCATTGATGGGGTCCAGCCCCCTCTGGTCATTCAGGTTTGCAGCCTCGGAGTGCTTTTGAATCCCTCCCTGCACCTAGATTGTCGGATGGTGGTGGCGGCCAGAAGTGCTTTTCACCAAGTCCATCTGGTGAGGAGGCTGTGGCCTTTTCTTTCTGATTCAGATCTGGCCACTGTCATCAAGGCTTTCATCACCTCAAGGCTAAATTTCTGCAATGCGCTCTATGTGGGGCTGCCCTTGATGACTGTTCAGAAGCTGCAGCTAATGCCGAATGCGGTGGCTTGGCTCCTTTTGGGGACGAGTTGCTGGGAGCACATTACACCGGTGCTCCAAAGTCTGCACTGGCTGCCTACAGCTTTCTGGGCACAATTCAAGGTATTGGTTTTTATCTTTAAAGCCATAAATTATCTGGGCCCCATATATTTGCCTATCCTACCATGTCTGTTTGCGACCCCTATGGTCGGCCAGGGGTTACGTCCATGGGGTTCCTCCTGCGTGTTCCATCTATTACCCTTGTCCATGGGGTGGGGGTGCACAGGAGAGCAGTTTTGGTTGCTGATCCCATGTTTTGAAACTCCCTTCTCCAGGAGGTTCACTTGAGCCCGAGTCTGTATCTTTCAGAGGTGGTGAAAAATGTTTTTATTTGGAAAAGCATTTGTCTGGCAGGAATAGGTGGGGTTTGGTTCGGTTTCTGGGTGTGGCTGTGGGAGAGGATGGGGATTTAAGTGAGGGTGGTTTTTTTGCTGATTGTGAGCTGCCCTGAGCCTTGTGGGAAGGGCAGCATAAAAATTCAGTAAATAAATAAATAAATAATACATTTCCCCACGAAATTAATTTAAACTGTTAATGGGTAGGTATCTACAGAGGCTGTTAAGCATTTGCAGGCCTGGGGCCTTTGTATACAGTCAGTTTCACTTAATTTTTCTTAAACTCAGTTCAGAACTCTGTGCAAAGCTCACGTATATGCTTTCCCTCGGACCCTGCAAGAAATTGTTTTCCTGGAACAGCAACCAAGCTGAAACTGCAGAGGCAGCAGAGCAGGCAGGTACATAGAGTGAAAATGGAAGTGACAATTCTGATAATATCTTGTACAGCAGCAAATTCTTCAAAGGTAGTAGCATGCTATTTAAAGGGTGCATTATCAGTATACAACTGTTTATAAAAAAATCACTTATTTTTTTTTGTTGTTTTTTTTAAAGTGCAAACTAGAGTGTTTTTATCCTGGCTTCTTAGTTAAAATGATTATGAATTTTATGTGTGATTACCCTGTGTGGGAAAGGATGGGTGTGGGTGCATGTGCATATGTGTGTATCCCCTTAATAAACATTTGAGCCCACAGACCCAAATTCAAACATTTTTGATAGAGTGACAGAAGACACAAAGATAAGTAGGGACCCAACATTTTGTAACAATAGACGTGCCTGGATGGGTGATATGGCTCCATTTATTTATTTATTTGGATTTCTATCCTGCCTGATCCCAAAGCCATGTACTCAAGGGAGGTTACAAATAAAATTAGATACATACATTTTTTTCTTTTAAAACAAACAATTAAAATGTATATCCACGAGAGACTGAGCATGCGCGCGCCATAAGCGGACGTGGTGAAGCGGGGCTCCCCTCCCAGGCTCGATTAAAAACTCCCGTTCCTAGCGCAGTGGAGCGCCGCAGCAACTAACAAAAAAGCAAATAAATGCCGGGAACAAGCAGAAGCAAAAAAAAGCCCAGCAGCCAGCAAAACATTGAGCGCTTCTACCTCCGAGAAAAAAGCGGGGACCAGCAGCGGGAAGCCTCCAGAGCAGTAAAAAAAATGGCGGACGTGATTAATCAGATGGAGGGGGAGAGAGAGGCAGCAGCCAGCAAGGAGCTAACCGAGTTAATAAGGGGCCTGAGGCAAGACCTAGGAGCCGCAGCACAAGCAAGAGAAAAGCTGGCAGCAGAAGTAAACAGATTACAGGCGGCAACAGATCTCAACATTAAAAAGCTGGAGGGCTTATCTAAGCAAATGGAAGTGGCAGAAACAAGAATAACCAGCACTTCACTAGACAATGAAGATCAACTTAGAAAAATAAAAGAGAGAGTGGACTTTCTGATGGACAAAACTGAGGACCTGGAAATTCGCTCCAGGCGTGCGAACTTAAGGTTCACTGGTCTATCTGAGGGAACAGAGAAGGGGGACCCCAGGCAACTGATCAAAGAGCTACTGAACGAATTATTTCCTGGGGACCCAGACATCCAGCAGGCCAGAATCGAACGGGCGCACAGAACAGCTAGACAAGCACCAAGAGAAGGAGAAAACCCACCTACAATTATTGTGAAATTCTTGGAGTTCCAGGTAAAAGAAAAAATATTGAGGCTAGCTAGAAGCAAGCAGAATCTGGAATTCAAAGGAAAAACAATTAGAATTTTCCCAGATTACTCAGCAGCTACAGTCTTCAAAAGGAGAAAATTGGGGGAAATTCTTTTCAACTTTACACGAAAAGAAGCTGCAGCCACAACTGATGTTCCCGGCGCGAATGAGTATACTGTGGAGAGGAAAAAGGAAAGTTTTAACTGATCCTGAGGAATTAGAGATTTTCCTAAAAGACAATCATTCAGCCTAAAGAAACAAGGTACTGACCCTTAGCAATGAACAAAGTTAAAAGGTTGAAAAGAAATGGACAGAGAGCTAAAACACAAACTGAGAAACGCTTACAATATGTCTGTTGGAAAGGGGGAGAGTTCTTAAATATTAAAGTTTAAAGGTTAAAGGTAAACTAGACCATAAGAAAGGGAGTGTGAGCAAGAGGGTATGATAGATCCTCGAATGAAGGGGGTGACAGCCCCAGACAAAATAAAAAGTCCTGGGAGGGACCCCAAAAGTGAGGAAAGAGGAGAGACCATGGAGCTTGCTCAGTTGGAGGAGGAAAGAAGAGTAAGGGGGGGAAAGGGAGGGAGAAGGGGGGGGGAAGGGGTTTGGGGAGTTGTTATAGGTAACTCTATAGTCCAAAAAAGGTCTGGGTCAACAAAGCAAACAGTGAGAAACTATAAAATATCTTTATCAAAATTGAAAAAAATAATAATCCTAAAATAAAAATGGATGAGTTGAGAACATGAACCTGGAATGTAAGAGGCTTGAATGAGCCGGTGAAACGTAGAAGGGTTAAGGAATTAATCTGGGAGGTGGACTGCGATGTCTTCTTCCTCCAAGAGACACATTTAATAGAAAAAGACATATTTAGGTTTAAAAACAAGAAATTTGGCCACATATTCACCTCGTGTACCCCTAAAAAAAAGGCAGGAGTAATGATTGGCATCAAAGCAGGTATTGACTTTAGACTAGAGAAAGTATACAAGGACAAAGAGGGGAGGTTCTTGATGGTCTTGGGCACATTAAAATGAGAGAGGGTTTATTTGGTGAACCTATACGCCCCCAACGAAGAAACCCTGTCTTTCCTGCGTAAAATCATGATGGAGGTGAAAGGGAGAGTTAACGGAAAGCTGGTCCTACAAGGGGATCTAAACTCGCCAATAACATGGAGGGACCACTCTAACAATAAGCCTTTAAAAGGATGGCAAAGCAAAGTAGAGCAATGGTTTATTGAGAACGACTTAATAGATGTCTGGAGGAAACTAAATCACACCCAGAGGGAGTACATGCACTACTCAATACCCCACAAAACATTCTCAAAGATTGACCATACACTCACCTTAAAAGGGGACCTAAGAAACTGCCGCAAAGCCTACATTAAACACCAAATGATTTCGGATTATCATGGGATAGTTACAATCTTTACCTGGGGCCAGAACAAAACAGCTCAAGAGAAGGGAAATTGGTGTATGGATAGAGGCCCCCTTCAGAATAAATTCTTTTGTTCCCAAATACAACAGGGTATTATAGAATACTTTGAGCACAACAAGGGCACAGTAGATTCATGTAACACTCTTTGGGAGGCTGCAAAGGCAGTAACTAGGGGTAACATTATTTCTGTAGGAGCAGCTATATAAAAAAGAAATAGATAAACCCTTAGAGACCTATATAAACAATTAATAATAGCTGAAAATGAACAAAAACAAAAACCGTCAATTAAATCCCATAAGCAGCTGCTGAAAATAAAAGAAGCCATAAATACAGAAAAGTCAAATAAAATAATAAGAAAGCTAAAAATTATAAGAGCCAAACACTTTGAGCAAAATAATAAATCAGGCAAGATCTTAGCCCGACTAATCAGGAAGTAACCACTAAACACACCATTAGGGAAATTAAAAGAACAAGGGGCTCCATAATGGCAGATCTGGAGGAAATAAAAGTGGAATTTAAAAAGTTCTATGAGGAACTATACAGCACCACAAACCCCCCTGTAGGTTAAATCAACAGCTTTCTAGAAAAGCATGAAATCCCAAAGCTAAACGTAGCACAGCAGAGATTCCTTGATGCCCCAATCGAACCAGAGGAAGTAGTAAACATCTCCCCAAAAATAAAGCGGTAGGCTACCAACCGAATTCTATAATGCTTTGAAGGTGAATTTACAGCCCCACTTGTAGAGCTCTTCAATCAGGCCCTAAAAGAGGGAGCTTTACCACCCTCTTTCTACGAAGCCAAGATTGTGGTGATCCCAAAACCTGGAAGAGACTGTAAATCCTGTGGGAGTTACAGACCCATTTCGTTACTGAACAGCAATTATAAAATATTCACTAAATGTCTGGCCAATCGCCTTGCAGCAATAGTGGGACATCTAATACATAAAGACCAAGTGGGATTCATCCCAGGGCGACTGGGAACGGATAATATTAGGAAAGCAGTGAATATTATACACCATTTACAAACTACTGGGACCCCAGAGATAGTTTTATCTACAGATGCGGACAAGGCATAGGGCGGAGTCAACATTTTTACTCCAAATGATGAGAGCAATGGGCATAGGTCAAAGGTTCTTGATCTGGACTAGAATAATATACAAAAACCCAGTATCCAGGCTCCAAATTAACAACAGTGCAACCGATCCATTTAAATTAGCCAGAGGAACGAGGCAGGGGTGTCCCCTCTCACCCTTACTATTCGATTTAATGCTGGAAGGCTTAGCGATTGCCATAAGGCAAGATAATAAGATCAAGGGAATCAAGGTAGGCAAAGCGCAACATAAATTAGCACTATTCGCGGACAATATGCTTCTATTTATTAGCGAACCCCAGACCTCGATCCCAGCCTTAATTAGATTAATAGAAGACTTTGGCAGACTATAAGGATACTGAATTAATTTCAAGAAATCCCATGCACTAGTTTTTGGAGAAAGCAGGGTACATGAACAAATGGCCAAAGAGCAAATCCCATTTCAAATACAGGAAGACAGAGTTAAGTATCTCAGGGTTAACCTAACCAAAAATCTGCAAGAGCTGTATGCAAGCAACTTCCCAGAGATACTAAAAAAAGTTTCCAAAGAGGTGGAAGAATGGAAGGGACTAGCATGCAACTGGATGGGGAAGGTCAGTTTATTCAAAATGATGGCGCTACCAAAGCTACTGGACCCCATGATGGCGTTACCCATAGAACTACCTGAATCCTGGTTAGGAGAAATAGATAAAGTAATGTCCAATGTAATATGGACCAAAAAAAAACTAGAATAAAAAAAGAAACGTTGTTTAGGTCAAAAGGAATGGGAGGGCTCAACCTTCCAGACTTCCAACTGTACCATAAAGCAGCTTCTTTGAGTGCTTTACAACCATGGTATCATCAGACTGAACACCAGGAATGGGTACAATTGGAAGCACACACGCTGGGAATAAAAAAATTTCAACAATATTTAGTAAATGAGGGGCAGATAGAAAGGAAAAAAATTGAAAGAACATTCCTTTGCAGGAATGGCGTGGAAGTACTGGCAACAAGTTATAAAGAAAACCAAGAGTAGAAAATATAAATCGCCATACTCCCCAATAAACTTAATAACTTTTGAGAAGCAGCACGCAGTGAGAAATTTGAGAACAAAATTACACCAGAAGCAATTTAGGAGAGTGGGACAACTATTCAACCAAGGGGTGATGATCACTAAAGAAAAACTAGAACAATTAACAAAGGAAAAAATAGACCCATTTCAATTTGCTCAATTAAGAAATGCCCTCTCACGAAAGGAAGCAGTGGAGGAGTATGGCAGGGCCTCGACTAATATCGAGAGCGTGCTGTTCAAAAGGGACAACAATAGAGGTAGATTGGGGCGAATGTATAGCACCCTAAAAGTATTAAGGGAGAAAAAGAACTATGGATTCATAAGGGCCTGGGAAAAAGATCTAGGTATGAAATTTACTGAGAGACAAGAGAAAGACTTGATAGATCACTACAATAGTTGTGCAGCCTCCCTAGAAGCTAGGGAAACCCAAGTGAAGTTGACCCTGAGGTATTACCTCACACCACATCAATTTAAACACTTTGACAAAAAAAAGGGAGGGGAAATGCTGGAGAGGGTGCGGGGAACAGGGCACCCCACTACATTGTTGGTGGAAGTGTGAAAGAGTGCAGGAACTATGGAGGTCAGTGTGGAAGTACATGGAAGCAATGGCAGGATTTATAATCCCATTCCGGCCCGAAACCGCACTATTGGGGGTATACCCTAATCAAATGATCCTCAACAAAATAAAACCCCAATGCATAATTTTCTGTTTGGCCGCCATAAACATGATCGCACGAAATTGGAAAATGGATACAGACATAAAAGAGGGAGAATGGTTAAATAGACTTTGGTTTATTTTTTCAATGGAAAGACTGCTAGCCAAACTGCAGGACAAAATGGACAAGCTACAGAGCAGATGGAGACAATGGTTACAACAGATGCAAGACAAGCCTCTTACAGAAGAAGAAAGAGCATATATGTTTGACTTCTGTCTATGAACAAAAAAGATAGTTTGCCCAGACCAAAGACGAAGAAAATAGGAAATGAAAACAACAACTATAGAGTTGACCTACATGAGCTATGTGATATCCAGACTGATTAACAGTTGAGAAAAGTTTATCCTAGTTACTAACTAGGAAAGTTAAAATGTTTATGTATGATATAGAAAAGAGATGTTGGACTATCACTGTATTTTACTGTGAAAACCCAATAAAAATATGTTTTGGTTTTTTTTCAAATGTATATCTACCCCTAAACCCTAACCCATCCCTGGTCACCAAACGATCACCTAAACAAAAATGTTTTTCACCATTTCTGGAAGATGCACAAGCTCAAGCTCTGTCAGACCTTCGGGGAAAAGCAGCAGCCACTGAGAATACACAGAGGGCACAGCCAGAAGAAAGTGCAATGGGGCATGTGTGTGGGGGGAAGCAATCCCTGAGGTATATTGAGCCCAAGCCATTTAGTGCTTTATGGGTGAAAACCAGCACCTTGAACTGGACTTGGAAGGGCATAAGAAGTCAGTGCAGATCCTTGAGCACTGGTGCAATGCGCCTCTGGCAGCTCACTCCCATAAGGATGTGGGCAGCTACATTCTGTACCAGCTGCAGCCCCCAAACGTTCTTAAAAGACAGCTGAGCTCCATGCCGAGTGCATTGCAGTAGTAGCCTTCAGGTTATGAAGGCATGAATGAGAGTCACTAGGTCCAAGTCCCTAAGGAAGAGTTGCAGCCTTGTCCCCAGTTGGAGATGGTGAAAATAACCCTCAGCCACCGCCATAATCTGAGAATCTAGGTGCAGCAATAAACCCAGGAGTGCTCCATGGCTGCGAACTTGATGACTCAGGAAGGCCAGACAGGGCCGGCCTTACCGCAGGGCAATCCCGGGAAACCACGCTTGGTCCCGCTATTTCCGGGGGCCCCACAGTGGCACTTGTATTCACCATGGCAGAGCATGGGGGGCCTCACTCCCTCCCAGCGGGGCTCCAGACATGACCACATTTAGGGCTCTGTGCATGGTGCCCCAAAGGGGGAGGGCCCCACATTTTTATCTTCGCCCTGGCCCCTGCAAATTCTAAATCTGGCTCTGAGGTCAGACTCCATTAATAACAGTGTGTGCTTTTAGACAGACCCAGGGGTGGCCACCCGCAGGTCTGCTCCACCACTGGCAAGTTTACATAGAGCTTGCTACCCACAATCCACTTGTGCGCACCCTTGCCATAGAGCTGCGGGCAAACTGGCAGCCACTCTAGGATGCTGCCCGCAGCTCTATGGCTGTTGCCACAGCAACTCACAGTTGGGAGCAGAGCTGCAGTGGTGGGCTGTCCTTTAGATGGACCACTGCTCCGCCCCCAGCTGCCGGTACTCTGGGTTTAGACAGCCAGCTCCGATCGCAGTGCTCTGGGATATTCTGGGGTACCCTGAGCAGAGCTGGCCCAGAGCAGGCAGCAGCTGCTCTGCTCCTGCTCTGCCTCACCCCAGGGTTGACAGGCCACCCGGGGGTGGAACGGAGCAGGAGCAGAGCAGGTGTCTATCTAAAGGCACCCAGTGTCTTCACCTCCCAGGTAACAGGGTCTATCAACCAGGATTACTTCAAATTTGTCTGGATTTAGTTAACTTCAGTTAACTTTTCTATATCCAATGCTCTCCTTAGAAAACAAGATTTAATTAGCTCAGGCACTTGCTGCACGGAACTACTTGTTTACTTTAACAGCAATGGGTCTATTTCAACAGTATCTCCAGTTCACTGGACACCTTGCACGTCAAGAACTTGTAGAACCAAACTGTTGCTTTATTTTTTTTATTTGTGTATGTGTGTGTGTTAATATAGTATTCATTTTTGTGGCACAGTTTAACAAGCATCAGATTGAAAGAATGTGTGGATTTCAGGATGGTTTTTTTGACCAGATTTAAATCCTTCACCTTTACTTTGTTTTAGAGACCTTTTTGGAGCCACATTTTGCCCTGAACTACAGGGTGCACACAGACAGGTAGCTCACAGGTTACGGTTTCATTTGTAGTTTTTCACTTTGGTGTGTAATCTTTTCAGCAAGCAAATTAATGCTATTAGAGACTCATATTTGTGCTAACTGCTTAGGCTGGCACTGTCCTGCCACTGGATCATGCTGTTGGTTTTAAAATGTATAGCTACATTTGATTGTACAAAAATCCAAAATAGGAAGTCCCCCACTCTGTCTCCCAAGTAGATAAACTTGGACACAATGAAAGTTAGACATTTGTCATTTGCTATAATGAGTCGATTTTAGCAGGATTCTGAGGAGTGGAGTGAAAAAAGAGGTCAGGTTAATACCTACTCAAACTGGAAATGACAGCAACCTCTGCAGTATATCTTTACAGTTTTAGAGCGAATGCAGAAGTGACTCAGGACATATTTGACAGAAATAAATCCAGGTCAGACTTGGTCTCCATCCTGCAACTACTTGAATGCGTGCCTCAGTGTTGCCTGCAAAGTTAACTTCAGTCCTTGTAGGATTGGGGTCTAAGTAGCTAACTGTATAGACATAACAAAAGAGCTCTGGGGTACATTAACTCAAGTGACCTTATACAGATCTTGTCTGAACTGTTGTGTGAAAGCACATTCACCTTTTATTGCCATCTTTAGGAACGATCTTATGTTGATTAGGCTAAATGTAGAAGGTGGCTCCATATTAATGCCTTTTTAATAACTCAGTTGGAATGAGTGACACAAGTAGTGAATTCTTGCCGACAAAATGTCATTTCACAGTACACGACTTTACAGTCAAGGGCATAGCTATTACAGGCATAGGTGATGCAGCTGCACCGAGGCCCACGAGCTTGGGGAGGGTTCACATTCCCTGTTGCAGCTGTGCCCGTGCCACTGGGAAAGAAAGACAAGGAGACCCTCCAATCTTCTGCACCACGGCCCATTTCAACCTAGCTTTGTCCCTGACTACTGTTCACTGAGCAAGTTCATCAGAGTTCCATTTGGTCCCCACTCCTGATCAATATGTATCTGAGGCCCCTGGGTGATATTGTAAGGAGGTCTGGAGTGAAGTGCCATCAGTATGCTGCTGACACCCAACTTTGTCTCTCTTTTTCATCTGATCCAGGTCCTGTAGTCTTGGTGCTTACCCAGTGCCTGGCTGCCATTGGGAACTGGATGTGGGCGAGTTTATTGAAGCTGAATCCAGACAAGACCAAGGTGATGAGGGTTAGTCAGTTTTGTGATCTGGGGGACATAGGAATGCCTGTTATTGATGGGATCAATCCTCCTTTGGTCATTCAGGTTCACAGCCCAGGGGTGCTCTTTGATCCATTGCTGCACCTGAATTGTCAGGTTGCGACAGTGGACAGGAACGCTTTTTACCAACTTCGTCTAGTGAGAAGGCTGTGACCTTTTTAAAATCAGATTCAGATTTGGCCACCATCGTCTGTGCCTTTGTAACCTCAAGGTAGACTACTGCAATGCGTTCTACGTGGGGCTGCCCTCGATGACTGTTGGAAGCTGCAGCTGGTGCAGAACGTGGTGGCCTGTCTTCTGTCAGGGGTGGGTTGCCGGGACCACATTATACCAGTGCTCCAGAGTCTGCACTGGTTGCTAATAGCTTTCAGGACATAATTCAAGGTGCTGGTTTTGACCAAGTCCTAAACAGGTTGGGCCTCAAGTATCTGAAAGACCACCTCTTCCCTTATGTTCCATCGCAGCCTCGGCGGTTGGCTGGGAGCGCCCTATTGCACTACCATCTGCCCATGAAGTTTTTACAACAAGGACAAGTAAAGAGGCGTTCTTGGTGACTGCCCCACAATTATGGAACTCCTTCCCCTTGGAAATCTGTCTAAGCCTGAGCCTGCTTATCTTCCAAAATAGATGCAAGTCCTTTTTGTTTGGCCAGGTGTTTGGCAAGCAGGGATAGGGCTGGGTGGGATTGCATGGGGGTTAGGGAAAAGGTTGGGAGGTTAGGGGATTTTTAAAGTTGTTTTTATGTTTGTTCTAAGCCATCCCTGAGCCTTCTTGGGAAGGGCGGGATAAAAATTGAAATAAATCAGTCAGATGTATGGTATATTTAAAACACATCTGTTGAAAGAAAATGCAAAGAGTGGGGGGAAGGGTCCAGGCAAGACAGTTGTTTTTGCAAGAGAAATTACATTTGAAAAATATTAAGGGCTCATTATACATTAGAGGGTTGCTCAACACAGGTTTCCTTGCCTCACAAACCTCCTTCCCACAACACCTTCCACCTCCATGGGGAAAACCTGTACAGACTCTGCTGGAAGAACAGTGTGTAAATGAGCCTCATGTCTCCATCTTGGCTCTGTTCTTTCAAATATACAATCAGCACAGGATTCTCACCCTTATGCACCGCTCCTGCCTCGATCACCAAACAGGATGATGCTCCCCACATTAGTTACATTTCCACCCTGTAATGGAAATGATATCTGCTTCCTGTATGCTCAGCCAGGCCTTCCATTCCTAGGGAAATTACAGTGGGGAAATTGTGTCATTCAAGGCAAGAAATGTTTGATCTAGGGAAATAGAGTAATTTAGGAAAAAATGCATTTTAGTGCAAATTAATGGGGTTTTGTGGATTTCTGCTGGAAAAGCTGTATGAAAATTCAAGGTGCAAATACTTTTTGAAGTGTTGCATCCAATGCAATTTATCCCCGTGTTAGTGTTTCCCATATCTAAGTAAAATTGAGTTTTCTAATATTATTTGGCCTCAGTTTTAGCTGATAAGCATTTTCCCCATCTCCACGCACGGAGGCACCTCTGTTTTCTCCAGTGCCTCTGTGCATGGGGGATCGGTGGAGGTGAGTGGAGCACAGGATCGCACCCGCACCAGCAGTCACACAGATGCCCCCCCCTTGCCCACCCAGTTGCCCCTGTGGGCGAGGGGGGGCGCATATTGTGGGGAAAGGGCCTTAGTCTTGCCAAATATATATACAATTAAACTTTCCAATATATTTCCTAACAACCACAACTTTCCTATACATTTCCCAATAACCACATTGAACATTTCACATAATTTATCTGGTTTTACTCAGATATGGGCAGCACTCACACAGGGGTACATTTTATAAGCAGAATAGCAAAAGTGGCCTCCATAAATAATGAATTGCATTGGACGTAACACTTCAAAAAGTATTTGCATCTTTAATTTATGCAATATATATATTGCGTACATTCGGCAAGAGTAAGTTTAAGAACAGATAAAGTATGTGAAATTTTGATATGGTTGTTGGTAAATGTATAGGAAAGTTGAATTGAATACCTAGTGTGATCTAGAGCAGAATTAACAATGCCCAGGGGAAAATGTTTCAGCCAAAGTAATCCAGAGACAGTGCGGTTGCCGTGTTGGTCTCAAGTTCTGAGCAAATGCAAAAACTTTGTCTCTCAGCCAAAGTAGAAATATTTTTTTGTTGCCGATGGTTTAGGAGTTCCTTTGGGCTGCTCTTGTGAGCAATCACTCACTGAGCCTTTTGGCTCTTAGTTTTTATTGCTCTTCCACTTCCCTGAAAAATTTTAATTAATTATTTCAGCATGCTTAGCTTTCTTCTGCTACTCTTAAATAAATAAACTGAGCACTAGATCAGGCTCACTACTCCAGACTGCAAAACAGGTAATCAGGCTGCCATGTCCTGCACTAGGAAACAGGCGGCATTGCATGTATTGCGGTTTCAGGAAGCCCTGCAGGTACAAGAATGGATGGTGGTCCATAAGGAATTCCTGATTACTGCTGTCCCAGAGAGGAAGGAAAACATAATTGAGTCACTACATGATCAAACATTGTGCATGGCATTGGTTACTGAATCTGCACTTGTGGGATACATTTCTTTCAGTGCAGGATTTTGGAAGTTTATCTTTTCATCATTTACCTAATCAGGAGACTACTAATCATATGTTAACGGCTTCTGTTGCTTACTTCCTTCATTCACAGAGAAATGAGGCTACTGTGTATCTAATATTAAACACCTTCTTGGGCCACATCCTTTACTATATTCTCTAACCCTCCTAGTCTGCTTCAATCTACATCTGTCGCTAATTAAAAATAAAAAATCAGAGGCCATAAAACTACCCCCACCGACTAAACATACAGCAAACAAAACTGTCAATCATCAGCCTATTAATTTGCTGGCACATTGGGTGTTTTTACACACACATTTCTCCTGGATGTTTGCTGTTACATCCTGAACTTTCTGTGTGTCTAAATCACTCACCCAGTTCTTAAACATGCGGATCTTTGAACTTCCGCGTAGAATGTCTCCCAGAACTTTTGTGTATAAAAAGTTCTCCTGGCAAACTGCTTTGCTCCAGTCAGTTGTGGTCACTTGGTTTCCATGGCAGCCTGTCATATCTACAGCTGCGGCTACTTCAGGCTGCCTCAGGGCAGTGTTTGTGTGACAAATGCATTCAGGAACTGCCTCAGGGCAGTGTGTGTGTGAAGAATGAATTCAGAACTTACTTGTGGACTTGTAAACCCAGAAGATTGAAAAATCCGGAACTTTAACATGTGTGTATTGTATCAATTTCCCCTACTTTTCATCCCTCCATGTGACTTATAAACTGCATCCACTCTGTGAGGCCTATGGGCAAGAAGATATGAAGCTGCCATGTTCCCTCTGCTCACTATTGCCCCCTTGAATGCAGGCAAGCTTCAATCATAGGGTGAAAACAGAAATAATGCCAACTCCACTTTGACACTGCTTTGACATTTCTTAGGGTGTTTTCAAATGTGATGCTACCACACAAGCGTCCACGCTTTACCACGGCGTGGCCACCCATGGTGGTGTCATGTTTGTTCCCGCCGGCAGAGGTAGCCCTGCCACGGTCCAGGGAAGCCATCTCCAGACCAGGATAGAGCAGGCCGTCACATATGATGGCCTGCTCTACCTAACTCCAATTGGTGGCTGGAACTTTTCCAGGTGGGCGTGACAGCCTTATAGGCCACCACACCCGCCCATCAGGGAGGGGGCTGTGCCGTGCTGAGCAGCCTGGGGGGCAGGGCCATTTGGACCATGTCTGCACCATGTCTCCCCCCCACCCTGTTCCCAGCCCTGACTGCCGGAGCGCTTAGCACTGTCACGTCTGAAAATACCCTTATGCATGTTGCAGGGCTGCATAGGGCACCAATACAGCCCTGCAACATGCATAAGAAATGTTAAAATGATGTTAAAGTGAAGTTAGCATCATGTCTGTTTTCACCCATAGTAACCCAATAGTAACATAGTAACAAAAATCTGGGCAAAGCACTACTGTTTTCTGCTTGGCCTTGCCATTGGCTGTGCCCTACAACTGTAGTTTGCTTGTGTGCATGCAGAGAGCCACAGCCACAGCAGGATGAGTGGTGTGAGCCTAGTGTATTCTTTTAGAGCTTGGGCCCTGGTTCACAAATTTTGGAATAAAATTGTTAGACCTGGTGTACAGGGGCTGTTACCGCTGCTGAATGAAGATTCATTTAAGAGTTGTTGGCGCTCTAAGGTGGAGGTTCATTTGGCTGAATTAGGTCTGCCTTGTGAATATTTGCTTGCCAAGGATATATGGGCGGCACAGGCGGAAATGACAATTAGATGGCAGGACACTGATAGACAGTCTGAAATAGCCAGGATTAGATCTTCTCCCCCTATGAGTGGGTATTTAGTTTTGATCCCAGAGAAGGGTACTCTGGCCTCATATTTGTCATCCCACTCCTCTTTTCAGGGAAAATGGCTTTTTTGGCTGCCAGGTTTAATGTTATATTTATTTTTATTTATTTTATAGATTTTTATACCGCCCCATCCTGCAATGCAGCTCGGGGCGGTTAACAACAATAAAAACAGTTTTAAAACATTTAAAATACAACCATAACACAAATAAAAGCTGGTGGTATAAAAAATAAATATATAGGTGGGGGATTAAAAATCACCCCCCCCTCCCTCCCAAAGGCCTGGGCAAACAGCCAGGTCTTACAGTTCTGCCAAAATATCAAAAGGCTTGGGGCCAGGCGAGCTTCCTCTGGAAGGGAGTTCCACAGCCGCGGCCCTACCACCGAGAATGCCCGCTCCATCGTGGCCCCCCGCTTAACACGGGGGACCTCCAGAAGGGCACCCCCGGCTGACCGCAGGAGTCGTTCCGGGGTGCGAAGGGCGAGGCGGTCCCTAAGGTAAGAGGGGCCAAGGCCGTATAGGGCTTTATAGATCATTACTAGGACCTTGAACTTGGCCCGGCAAGTTCTCCCTACTAAGATGCTGGAGGGTCGCTTTGGTAAGATTCC
Organism: Sphenodon punctatus; assembly: GCA_003113815.1. NCBI lineage: Eukaryota > Metazoa > Chordata > Lepidosauria > Sphenodontia > Sphenodontidae > Sphenodon > Sphenodon punctatus. The sequence continues at coordinate 3,694,093 of QEPC01008233.1, read as the reverse complement.
TGCTGACCAACGTTTATGCCCAGGGCCGGCCTCAGGCATGTGCCACATGTGTGGCCGCACATGGCCGGGTGGCTAGCTGGGGCCCCGCACTTGCATGGCTGGGCAGCAGGCTGCAGATAGCTTCTCCCCCAATATGTTCTTCTGCCTCCCCTCCCTGGCTCCGGTCCCCATCCCTCACCTGCCTCTGCCTCCTAGTTAGTGCTGCAGCAGCAACCAGACATAGATCGGACTGGGAGAAAAAGCTGTTTGTTTACAAACCACTCCTCCCCATGTGCTGATCAGAAGGTTATTACCTTGTAAAGAAGGTTCTTCGAGATGGTGCCTCACATTCTCACAACTGGGTTGTGCATGCTCACCCTGTTCAAATAATAGACCACATGATGGTCTCGAGCTCCTCTAGTATAAAAAACACTCTCCCCCTCAGAATGACAGTTCCTTCCAACCCTATGCCCTTATGATCAGCAGGAAGTTGAAATGTCAGAACATGTTTTTTTTAACATGTCATCTTTATGATAAGCCAAGGTTGGAGTTCTTAAGCTCATTTATTAGCAATTATCCAGGTAGCACAATGTCGGCTCTTTTGACTTAGCACTGGCTGATTCGGATTTTGAAGTCTCTGCCAGTGTTATTAAATTGCTGACTATGACTTTTTCTCTCCATCAGCGTTTCATGGACTTTAAGCTTCCGACTGAGAATGAGTTATGACATCTAAGTGTTTTATTTTATTATATATTGTATTACTGTGTCACTTGTATTTTGTATATTTGTATAGTTTATTTATTTTATTTTACTTTATTCTATTTTATTTTATTATTATTTTTATTGACTATGACCTTTGGTCCTGCTTAACTAATAAATACTACTACTACTGGTGTATTCACTCCTCTATCCCCACATGTGTAGTGACCAGTGAGGGCTTGGCTCTTCAAACCTATAAGTGGAGGTGGAGACAGAGGAATGAGTCATAATATAAAAGACATATACATTGGGGGAAATTGAACAAGATATAAAAATACTCAATAACAAAACTATAATATACTTATAGTTATATGCCTAATACACTATACAGGGGTGGGGTTGCAGGGCTGCACTGGAGCCCTTGCAGCCCTGCAACCTGTATTTATCATAAGTGTCCTCTAAAATCTGCATATCTGGCCACCCTGCCCCTTAAAAAACCCAGCCCAAGCTTCCATGCAGTCCTTGGAGCTGGCACTGCTTTTCCAAGGGGGCCCTGGGAGAGGACGTTTCCAATTCCCACTCCTGCACTATAACATATATACATCCTTCGCTAACTGAAGCTATCTTTCCAGCACCCCAGAGAATAAAAATCCTTCTCTAGCTGACAGTTTCTCATACAATGCCAGCAGCAGTCTCTCAGGGGTTGCAGGTCCTTGGAGGCAGTTCCTCAGTCACACCAGTCCACAATTGCATGGTTCATCTCCCATTCCTTTATTGCTCCTCAAATGCCTCAACTGTCCTTTTGGTGATTTCCCCTCATTCTTTCTACCTTCAGCTCATCTGCTCCCTGTTTGTCCAGCCCTCAAGCCAACATTCTGTGCCCTGCTCTAACCCCGGGGCATCACACCAGCCCTGCAGGGTAGGTCAGACCTTAGACTGTAATGTCTCTGGAGCAGGTGCTCTGTTTTTAAATAAGATGCTACCATGCATGACCACCCATCAGCCACGCATGCAAATGCTCGTTTGAAGGTGGAGCGTTGGGAGGTGTGCTCCCATGACCTACACACCAGCCACTCGTGACCACTCATGGGGCACTGCCAAAAAAACTGGAGTACGCCATCTGGGGAAGCCAAAACAGTGTGTGGGGACAGCAGCCCACACATCCCCTGCCCATATGAACTGGGCCTCCCACCCACACCAGCAGACAGGTCCGCAGCCCAGACACCTCCCTGGTCCCACCCACAGCCCTGCTGGGAGTTCCCTGGGGAGCTCGTAAAGGACACATGCACAAAATACAGCAGCACATTGGCTCAAAGCACAACAAAAACCCTTGCGATGCATGAGAGAAAAGCCAACGCCATGGAGGACAGCAGTAATAAGCGCCTCCGTTGTAGCCCAGAACTGCCAGCAACTGCAACAGCCGCTGCACCATCTCCTGGGCAGAAAGGGGTTACTGGCAACATGTTTCCATGGTGTCCACGGCTGTGTGTCATGGCAGAGGGCAGACAGTTCGCACGGAATTAGGGTTGGGGGGGTGCTGCTGGGGGAGGGGGGAAATGGGAAACAGCTGCCAATATGAATTGTTTGCATGGCTAGTCTGTGGTGGAGGGAGTGCGTGAAGTTTGCCTGAGTGGGAATCCCTCCCCAGTCATTCCATGTGTGTGGATCTCTAGCTCACCTCTCAGCTCAGCGGTACCGCTCCTGCCTCTCAACTGACCGGGCATGCTAGGTGAGACTCTTATGTGGTGGCAGACCTGGATGCCAGCAAGGCTGTGGGCGAACCTAATTGATGAGACACAGACACATGGGCACCCATTAGTCCTGACTGGTGGACTCCGCTGTGAGTGGCAGCTCTGTGGTGACCATGTGGAGACCATGTGGTGGATGCCTAATAGATGGACATGCAGGAACATGCCTGGTGAAGGCTAATGTGGGACATCATCTTGTTTGATTCCACCCTAAGACAACAATACTGTTGTCTCTCTGTCTCTGTCTCTCCTTTTCTCTCTGTCTCGTCTGCCAAAACTCTTGTTCATGCTCTGGTCATCTCTCGCCTCGATTACTGTAACCTCCTTCTCACTGGCCTTCCCCGGTCCCACCTTTCTCCCCTCATCTCTGTCCAAAACTCTGCTGCCGGGGTCATCTACCTCGCCAGTCGCTTCGACCATGTGCAGCCCCTCCTCTCTTCGCTTCACTGGCTTCCCCTTCCTGAACGAATCCTGCACAAGCTCCTAGTCTTCACCTATAAAGCTCTTCACAACCTTGCTCCCCCCAACCTCTCTGCACTTATTGCCCTCCATACTCCAGCCCGTGCACTTCGCTCCTCCTCTGTCCCTTCTCTCACCCTTCCACGCCTTTCCTGCTCCCCTAAGCGCCTTCGTCCCTTCTCACTTGCTGCCCCCCATGCCTGGAACTCCCTCCCTGTCCACATCCTGTCTCTTATACACATCTAGATGTGTATAAGAGACCTCTTTCGCTCTGCTCTGTCTGACTCTTTATCCTGCTGAGCCACTATTCCTATACCTACGATCGGTTTACCCTTATCCTTGCAACATGGACCTGCCTGCTGTCATTCTCATCGTAACCAAGCCAAGTACGTGCACTTGAGACCTTGCATCTTCATGAATGTTAGACCCCTTGTCTCTCCCTCTGTTCCCCTTCCTAAGTCTCTCCCCCAGCTCCTGTCTCTCAGATTGTAAGCCCTAGGGGCAGGGACCGTGTCTATTTTATTACTTTGTAAAGTGCCAGGTACACTGCTGGCGCTATATAAATGTTTGTTAATAATAATAATAATAATAATACTGTGTTCCTCGTAGTTCCAGTTTGCCTCAACCTCTCACGCCCAAAATGTTTTATTTTAATCTGTCTTTCAGGAGTTAGATCTATGAGCCTATATTAACTGTTGTTAAAGATGAGTGCTAGGACGTTTGGTAGCACCTAGGGTTGAAGCGATAACTCCTTTTTCCGTTCTGCTATTTCATTCCACCATTGCATAATTGCCCAAGACGTTCCGCAGCTTTTCTGCCGGCATTCTGCTAATTCTGCCGACATTCTGCTAATTCAGAAACTGTTGGAATAATCGCGGAAACTGTCGGAACAATCGCTGAAACTGTTGGAACACGCATTTTTCGCTAATTTGCAGTGCTGGTGGAAATTGCGGAAGATAGAAACTGTCGGGAAAAAAACATTATTCTGCTATTTTCGCAGTCTTTGGGAGTAGCGGAATGAAAGTAGCTGAATGGTGGAATTAGCGGAATGAAATTTGTGGAATGAATGTCTCTATCGCATCATGCCGCTCATTGCGGAAGAGCTTTTTCCGTCAGAAAAAGTTACCGCAGCGGCATGCCGCTTTAGCCCTAGTAGCACCTTTATTGATGGGCATTCTTAATGTCCCCTTTTTGGAGGAGAGGGTTCTCACCAGCCTTAAACACACAGAGGTTTGTTTCTTCCTCAAGACCTCTTGACATTGGCGGGCTTGTTAATTATCGCCTCACCTTTTATCCAACTCACCTTTTGTGGGAGAGGTGATTGAAAAGGCTGTGGCAGTACAGCTGCAGAGGCATTTGGACTCCAATAATATCCTCGGCAAATTCCAGTCTGGGTTTCAGCCTTCCCATGGGGTGGAGACAGCACTTGTCAGAGTGATTAATGATCTGCTAATGATTTTCGATCGAGGACAGATGGCCATTTTGGTCATGCTGGAATTTATGGCGTAATTTGATACGACTGACCATGGGTTGCCGTTTGGTGGTTTCAGTCATACCTAGAAGACTGAAGTCAATAGGTGGAGCTGGATGGTTATGTGTCATGCCTGAGAGGCTTGAAATGTGGCATTCCTCAAGGCTCTGTTGTCTCGCACATGTTTTTCAATGTATACATGCAACCCTTCAGGGATGTTACGACCAAGCAGAGGCTTGAGTATCATCAGTCTGCTGATGATACATAATTGTATATTTCTTGCCTGGTGAGCCCTGCCACCTTGTCCTCTGTCTTGGAAAAATGTCTGAACAAGATAGTCAGCTGGATGCGTCAGAGGTACCTCATGCGCAACCCAGGGAAGACTGAGATGATGCTGGTGGGGAGGGCCCGGGCAGCCAATAGAAGGATACCCGTGCCTTCCTTGAGCCCTTGTATGTAGATGAGGTCTGGGTAGAGATTTGGGCAGCCATAATCATATTACATCCACCCTGTGTCCTCTGCATTGGCTGCCTGTGTAGCAGCGGATTGCATTTAAGATTGCGCTGCTGGTTTTTAAGGCCCAGACCAGTATAGGCCCTGGTTATATTTGGGACCTGCTCCTGGAGTTTCTCACTGGGGGGTATCTGCGCTCAGAAACAACCCACTGTTTGGGGAGGTTCCTGCCATCGTGCCTTAAGTTGGCAGGTGACGGACCCCTCGGTGTGGAACTCATTCCTTCCAGACGTCCATCTTAGTTCCACCCTCCTCACCTTTAAAAAGTACACAAAGACCCTGTTTATTCCCCAGGTGCTTTTAGGATCCACTGCTGGTTTTCTTTTATTTGTTCTCTCTCCCATCCCACCCCACCTTTTTAACTTCCCCTTTTAAATTATTTTTAAATGGATTTTTAGTCTAAATGTAGTTTATACTGTTTTAGCATATTTTATGTTGTAATGCACTTTGATTGCCATGTTGATGGGGAGTGCTATAGAAATAAAATATATTGTCATTATTATACCCTCTAACTGCCTACCCTCCCACTTCAGTCACCTCAGGTCCTCCGTATACTATGCTCTTGCAGCAGTGGGAGCCGACGCCTGGGTGCAACCATGACAGTGGCCCTGGTCAAGATGTTATTCCACAAAACAACCAGGTCATCAACAAAGTAGCTGTCAAGGTCAGTGGGTAAATCCCCCAGGGAGATCTGGAAGCCGATTGGATCCATAAGTCTCTGGGGGCATACCAACCTAGCTGGTCCACCATCAAGATAGGGACTTAGGCGGGGGGGCGGGAATCTGGGCATTCAAAAGGTAATGGTCTGACCATGACAACGGTGTTATGACAACACCCCCAATAATCGGAACCTCTGTCTCTAGGTCACTGCAAAACATCTAATCCAACATGTGTCCCAGTCAGATATAATTAATTATTTATAATTAATGAAAGCCAAATAAACCAACCAGGTATTCCTGGCTTTTGTTTCCATCTGAAATTGGTCGCTTCCTAGTCTTTCACATTTTGGGGTTCATACTTCTACTGAGAACATTTCCCAGGGTTTAGGGGCCCCCCCTTGAATTTAATTGCTGGGGCTGAGCCCTGGCAAGCCCCTCAATTAAGTCCTGGATCCTGCTCATGCTCCTAGAGGGCATTCACACAAGTCTCTTCTCCTGAACGAAGTTTATCATTTCATTCAGCAGATAACTATTGCATGTTATGTCTTCTCGCATGTTGTTTTCTCGCTGTATATTTTGCCAGAGGTATTGCCACAGCCACTGCTAGCGATCCCGTATACCACATGGCTGGGTTTTTTGTGCAGTGCATTGTGAGGCACTTATTATATGTGATGTGGACTACAGCGGGAAGTGTCCTGTCCCATGTAATGGGAAAAGTGCAGGTAGGAATGTACCATTATTAAACTTTGATTTGAGTCCTAACTTTTGCAAGTTATTTGTGAGTCAGAAGCAAGGCATCCTATGAACTAATCTATTCATGGTTTAAATAAATAAATAAATAAGTTGAATAAACCGGTTCTGCCCAGGGATGTAGCTAGGTTGCAATGGGCCCTGGTGCAGAAGATGGAAGGAACCGCGGTGGGGGGTGGGGCATGCCTTCTCCCAGTAGCAGGGGATGCAGCTGCACTAAGAAGAGGAGCCCCTTCCTCTCCCCCCTGCCCCCCCAGCTGCACAATGAATCTGAGTGGAACTGGACTAACAGAACAAAGTACGGTTAAAGCCTGGATGAGCAGTCTAAAGGACACATTAGTCATGGAAAAAGTGAACTACAAGAAAAGGACAAGAAGATGGAGACTATCTGAAATCTTGGCTACAGTATTCAAACAAGAAAAGCTCCAGTGCGTCTAATCCGAAAAGATGTAATGCCGTTTTCTTCTTTAAGTAATGGAAATTCCACCCCCTGGCACTGAAGAATGTCCGACTTTTAATGCTTCTGTATTATTAAAAATGAAAAGAAGCAAAGTACAGTCCATCTTATTGCTGATGCACTGTAGCTGGGAAATCCCTGCTTCCTCCCTGAACATGCTACTGCTTTTGCTGTTTTTGCAGCTACCCAAGCACAGCTCATCTGAAATCTCATTACAGGATCAGTGCCTAAATAGACAACACAGAGACAAAGGAAGAGAAGGGAGAGACAGAGAGAAAGATAATGTAATACAATTATCTATTCAAAGAAATCATTTCTGCCTCTTTTGTGTATTTAATCCAAATTGCTCCAAACTAATTTATTTACTCATTGCTAGCCCTTCCTTATATTAGATACATTTTTAACAAACAAAACAAACAACCCTCGCCTACTAAGCTGATTATTTACATCAGCTGTGGAGCCAGCAGAAAGAGCAAAATGCACTGGATCCAAAGGCTTTTTGTTTCATCCACACAAGTTATTTGTTTCAATAGGATGAGCAGGATTTGATCACAATTTGGTGATCCATTAAGTCAACAATCTCAAGTGTAGGCTCCCAACGTTAGGCAACATAAATGCATACACAGACACCTTATTTTCAAGGAGCAGAAATCAATGCAACTTGTGTTCATTCAGTGCCTTGAAGTCAGGTCAATAAGCAGAACTAATGCAAAAGCAGTAGTTCTAAAGTTTTTTGCCTGTGTGATCCAATTTTGAGACTTAAATATCATCCTGTAATCACAGACAGCAACAAGGGTATAAAACATATATCAAATATCAGTCTGGATGGCGATCCCTTCCACATACGGTGCAACCCCACTTGGGCTCATGATCTATAATTTGGGAACCTCTGCCTTAAAGCAAGGTGGCTGACTAAAACCCTGTGCTTCCCAGGGCACCGATCTCTCACCTCGTTGTTGTCTTATAACAGCTGCCCTCTTCCTTACATGAAGGAATGGCTGGGGGCCTCATTAAGCCTAGGACCCTCAGTTATTCCCCCCCTCCCCGTATCACCTGCTCTCCCGCCTCCAAATCCTGCACAAAGGAGTAGGTGGGGACACCCACTTTATGCATTTGTGAGACACAGGCCATTTTTAAATGGGATGCGCCCACCCCTTCCCCACCCCCACCCCACGAGTGCCTGTCTGAAGACGGCGTGGATGGGCGTGTGCTCCCATGACTCACGCACCACCCACTCATGCCCATGCATGGTACATCGTGGAAAACCTGTGATGCTCTGGGCGGGGGCATGAGTGGATGGGTGATTTCAGACGTTACGGGCTGCCGGTTCACCACAGTGGATTCTCGGTGGGGGTGAAGACATCAACCACCCCCCGGGGCCAAAAAAAGCCCCGAACAGATGTGACGGGGCCTGGACCACGGATGGGAATCAAGCCGCCAGATCACGGACCGGGGCAGCGCAACAGACGTTACACCGATTCCCAGCCTTGGCAAGCACACCAAGAATCCCCTGGGAAGGGGCGGGACACAGACATGGCCGCTTGAGGGCAAATGAAGCCAAAAGGCAACAAAGGGAACGCCCACACAAGGGAAACGGGAAGAGAGGGGGGAGAGGGAGACGGAGACCGAGCGCACAGGTTCCACACACAGCAAGCACACACACGCACGCACACACCGGGGACTCGGGGGCACCCACAGCACCAGCACATGCCGGCCCAATCCCCCC
>QEPC01008233.1:3666939-3681489 GCA_003113815.1 Sphenodon punctatus | reverse complement strand
CCCCCTCCTGTGCTGTCTCCCCCTCCACCACCACCACCGCCAGTGTCCCTGCCTCCCCCGCCTTCCCCTCCTCCTCACCCCTCGCTCTCTCCTCCGCCACCACTCTCTTCCTCCTCCTCCCGCCTCGCTCCATCCCACCATGTTAGCCAGCTGCGATTTTCCCTTTAAATCTCCCTCCCTTGATGCCGGTTGCCTGGCAGTGCCGTTACGTGCATTGCCCACGCCTGGGGATCATTTCCTTTGATCCCGGGTGGCGTTTGGCGTCCAGACGTTACGTTTGGTTGATCACGGGTGGGGATCTCATTGACCACGCGTCCACGGGAATTGGTGCGGGGAGCCCAGGAAGCGTGGTTGCAATTGACCCCGCGCGGGTATTAAGCGTGGTGAACATCTGGCAGCCACCAAACAGACGTTCAGGGCTCTTTGGCCCCGCTGCGGGGTTGAGCGTGGTTCACTGTGGTTGAGTGTGATCTCGTAACGTCTGAAAATACCCGGTAATGCATGGGTAGGGACGTACACCCAGCACATGCCCATCTCAGTCCATCTGATGCCCCCACACTCACTGGATGTGTAGCGAGCCAGTGTGCTGTAGTGGATAAGGTGGTGGACCTAGGAAGTCAGGGTTCAAATTCTGCTCTAGTCATAAACTCACTGGGTGGCCTTGGGCAAGTCACAACCTCTCAGGTTAGAGAGCCAGTGTGGTGTAATGGCTAAGGTGCTGGGCTTGGTCCTGGGAAGCCAGGATTTGAATACTGCCCTACGCCTGAACTCACTGGGTGGCCTTGGGCAAGTCACAACTTCTCAGTCTCAGTTCCCCATCTATGAAATGGGAATGTGTGTGTCTGTTTCTCCTTGTGTTCACCTTAACCCTTGTTTATCTTAGATTGTAAGCCCACTGGGCAGAGACCTATCTCCAAAAATCTGTGACTGTGGACTGTAAGCTCTTGGGCAGTCTATCTTATTTTTTGTAAAGCACCAGGTATGTCGCTGGAGCTATATAAATGCTTATAATAATAATAATAATAATAATAAAACACTGTCCGCCTAGTAGCACTATAGAAATTATTATTATTAGTAACTGCCTTAGGGCCTGCTCTTTTGGGGGACCCCCCCCCCCGTAGCCCTTGTTTTCACTCCCTCCCAGCAGGGCCGCAAACCTGACCTCCTTTAGGGCCCCATGGAGGCTGTCCCTAAGGGGAAGCAAAGGGAACGGGACACCAGGGGACCTGCATTTTATCTTCATCCTGGGCCAGGAAAATTCTAAGACCAGCCCTGCCACCCACCCACTCCCACTCTCATGCCTCTCACACGAGAGTCCCCTCCCCCAACCTGCTCCCCATCTCTCATATGGAGGGGACCCTATATCCAAGCCCATATCCCTCCCCACGCTCTCACTGACTGCATTGCAATCCCACCGACATTACCTCCCTCAATAAAAATCCACATTAATACATGAAATAACATTTTGCAAAAACCCATTCTCATTCCTGCCTTTGTTGCCACCATATGTGGTGGTGTGGATGTTTCAGTTTCTTACTGTAGTGCCCCAGGGATGCCGGCATGAAGATATAATCTATCTCCCACGACAGTCTTTCCATGGACTTTAACGGGAAATGGTTCAGGCTCTTATTTAGGAACTTAAGGCTGCAATCCTCAAGCCATTTACTCCAGATTTGCCTCATTGAAGTCACCACTCCAGGACTACTCCAAGTTAGTAGTTTGAGGATAGCAGCCTCCGTATAGGCATTCAGATTTCAAAATATTAAAATTTTAATGGAGCTGAACCACTGGCCTACCCAGTTTCCTCCTAGCTACCATCTCAGTTGCCTACACCCTGTAGCTTACTTATGTAGTGCCTCACCCTAAGGCTCTGCTGGCCAAACCCAGTCCCTCCTGAAGCCAGCTAGCAGCATACTAGATGGAGGAGCAAGCCCTTAGCCTTATTATTCATTTCTTCTTCTGTAAAACAGTGGTAGATGTAATGGAGTAGTAGCAGAGTACTAAACAGATACTGAGACTGTAGAAGATGATTGGAATCACATCATAATATTTAAAAATATATTAATTTTTGTAGACGTAGCTAGCTGGGTAGATTAAAGAAAATGCTTGGCTCCACCTTTGACTCAGAAATAGAACTTAGTGAAATCATTTAAAAAACTTGGTAAAGGTAAAGCAATTCGGTCATTGGATTAAGAACATAAGAACATAAGTAGTGCCATACTGAGTCAGATCAATGGTCTATCAAGCCCAGCATCCCAGGGCTGGCCCCAGGATTTGTGGGGCCATGCGGGGCCATGTGCGAAGTCTCGGTGTGGAACCTAATTTGCATAATTTGTCCTTATACCTCAGCCGCTGCCCCCAGATGTGGGGGCCAGGCTGGCGTGGGGCCATGTGCAACCACACATGTTGCACATGCCTAGGGCCGGCCCTGTCTCTGACAGTGGCCAATTCCGATCGCATGGGAGAAGTATCTCCCTCCTCTGGCAACAAATTCCACAATTTAACTCTGCATTGAGTGAAAAAATACTTTCTTTTATTTGTTTTAAATCTGCCACCAGTTAGTTTCATGGAGTGTCCCCTAGTTCTAGTACTACGAGAGGGTAAATAAACATTCCCTATCTGCTCGTTTCACTCCACTCAAGATTTTATAAACCTCTATCATATCCCCTCTGTCTTCTCTTCTCCAAGCTGAAGAGCCCTAACCTATCAAACCTCTCTTTGTATGAAAGCCGTTCCAAACCCTTGATCATTTTTGTTGCCTTTCTCTGCACCTTCTCAAGTTCTACTATGTATTTTTTGAGATGGAGTAAAATTACTTCTGGTATCAGAATGGTCCCTGTAACAGGGTCCTTGGGTATGTCTTCTCCAGATCCAACCCCCAAGGACCCAGGCCCACACAGGATCTTCACTGCTTGCCTTTATTTCAGTGTTTCTCTCACAGTCCATACACAGGGGTCTAGGTGCCTCCCTCTAACATCCTGCCTGGCTAGGCACAGTCCCTCCTGGCCAGGTATCTTCACACCCCGTTGTCGTCTCCACTCCAATATCTGGCTTAGGCTGCTGGCTCACAGTCACCTACACGCTGTAGCCTACCCAGTTTCCTCCTAGCTACCATCTCAGTTGCCTACACCCTGTAGCTTACTTATGTAGCGCCTCACCCTAAGGCTCTGCTAGCCAAACCCAGTCCCTCCTGAAGCCAGCTAGCAGCAGAGCCCTGCCTGGCTTCCTGCTTCAGCCATCTTCCCTTCTGAGCTCCAGGGTCTCTCTTGGAGCTTCTGAGCTGGCTCAGCCATGCCAGACCAACTAGCCCCACTCAGGCCCACGCTTTGGGGGCTAGCTCAGCTGAGGCTACTCAAGGCACCATTCTGCGCTGCCTCGGTGGCTATACCTTCCAGGCCTGTGCTGCCTCCCTCCCCTTTTTTCCTCTATCTTGAGCACACCCTCTGGCACCTTTATCCCAACTCCTGTCTGGCCCTGGGAGCTTGTACTCATTTTCAAAGTGGCCCCTGGGAGAAGAAATGTTCCCCATCCCTGTTCTAGCATCGTCCATCTAACCTGTATCTAGCCCCATATCCTCTCTCCAACAGGGGCCAACACCAACTGCTTCAGAAAGAGTATCCAAAAACAGGGTAAATATTAGAATGAGCCATTCCCTGTCATTCACTTCCAGAACTGGCAGCCAGTGGTTTCATTCTCCTCAATAAGCTATTGATGGGCCATGAGTTTGTCTAGTCTTGTTCTGAATCCTGTTATGCTAATAGCCTTCACAGCATTCCATGGCAACAGGGCTCTATGCTGTGTGAAAAGGTACTTCCTTAATTGTTTGCTTTAAACCTGGGATGGGAAGCTGGCTTGAATTTTTGGAGCAAGCAGCATCTGGGACTAGGGTTGCCAGATCAAAACTTTTTTAAAAATAAGGAATGCTATGGGGCTGTGGGAATCTGAAACAAGGGATATTCCTTTATGTTCTGTGGAGCTGTATGACTCTGCAATAAGGGATGCTCTTTTAAAATAAGGGACATCTGGCAATCATAGCTGGAACCAAGCAGGATATAAATGTAAGTTGTTCTAGGAGCCAGCTCTCTGTGTTTGCACTTTTTGCTCTGATTATTCAGAAGTTTTGAGCTTGACTTACGTAAACAACAAAGTCTGGGACCCTCTAATTTTGTACACTACAGACCAGGAAAGGGGAATCGGGCATTTCATTTCAGCTCTTTTCACAGCACAGAGTAACAAAACACTGAGTATCAAAGGTCAAAAACATGGGATATACATTACAGTCATATCTCACTAAAACCAGGGCCTTGTGTATTCTGCAATCCCTCCCCCCCCTTTTTTCCCTTCAAATTCTGCAACCAGGAAACCCAAATTCTGTGAGCAGAAAATCCAGATTGTGCAAACAGAATAAATTATGCAAATCAATGGAATCCTGCTAATTATACAAATTTTGAATACAAATGAATTTCCCAGTATGCCATTCCTCAGGGGTTGGGGGGTTGTCATGGCCTTCTCCTCATTGACCTGGATTGACCTGTTCCAGCCCATACAGTGTCAACACCCCACTGGCTAGCTCACAGTGCAGTGCAGGCATCCCATTGGGTAGCTCATAGTGCTCTCCATTCGGGTTGTAATTCTGTGCTGGCAGAGGCAATTTCTGTGACAATTTGGCAAATAAAAAAATCCTGCAAAAATGACAGCACAGAATTCACAGGGCTCTGACTACAACAAGCCTTGCTAATGGCGAACCCCTGTTTATAACTATCTCAACTTTCCCTTGGTGGTTCATCAGAGCCCAAGCCTGAGCATTTTGTGGAAGCAATGTAAAACATTTCTTTTTGGCCAAGTATTTGATAGGCAGGGATAGGGGTTGTGGGGAGGGTTTTAGAGGGTTGCAATGCAGTTTTTACAGGATTTTAAACTATATTTTTACACAATTTTTATATGGTTCTTATTCTGTAAGCCACCCTGAGTGTTATGGGAAGTGCGAGGTATAAGTTTAAATAAATAAGTTTAAATAAGTTTAAATTAGATTGTAAGCCGTAGGCAGGGACCACGTCTATCTTGTTGTTCTGTAAAGCGCCAGGTACACAGTTGGTGCTATAAAAATGCTTGTAATAATAATAATAAATAAAAATAGTAACATTTAAACGTTGATCAGTATTTTAATGAAGACTTCCTTACAAAGTACATTGACGATCAATTTAAATTTGACATTTCTAGATTATTTTGATGCAGCAAATTGCCAAACACAATTATACAGAACACCCCGTTTTAATGAACATCTTCCTTTGTCCATTGAGTTCATTATACCAAAGTTATACTGTATTTTCAAGGTTCATAGGAGGTTGTCCACATAATGGAAAATGAGAGGGCAGATGGAGAATCTTTCAGAAGTATTTGGCCATGATCTTTTAACCTGCTCCAGGAAAACAAATGCAAGAATACAGAAAGAAATAAGTTATTTTTTTATACAATAAGATGTAAAATGCATTTAGAGAAACATTATCTTCCTCCCAATACGCAGAGATTTTAAAGTGCATTTATGTTAAATATGCATCATCCCGAGGGATTCCTAATAAATGCATAAGATGGATATGTATTATTTATATTGAACCAGAAACAGCAGTGCTAGATGCTCCATAGAAGCACAGAGAGATTCCTCTGCTTTGAAGAGTCTAGATACAGTTTAAATAGATTTGATCCTGTACCTTTAAGTCTGAAGGCCAGATACTCTAAGGAGAAGGTATGGTGTTCAAAATGAAATGTAGCCATAATTGTTAAGGTTTGTGACATACTGACTCATGCTGTTATGCCTATACTAAAATGCATTCAATTAAAGAACTCATCTCCGATGATGTATTTTAGCATGCTCCTGGGAACTAGTCCAATGTCTTTAGCTATCTGTTTTACATGAAACCAATTATTGTAATGTCTCTAATGTCTAAGTGGTATTGTCTCGAGTGTCATTTTACTATGGTCCAAAGTATTTATTTCCACAAGATTATCTATCCGCTATTCAAATTTATTATGCTTTCAGGAATACTTTTCCCACAGGGAAAGAGCAAAGCAGACCCATTAGCATTTTTTGTATCCCACAGCCAAATATTCAAGCAAAGCTTAGTCTGATATTAATAATCTGAGGACGAAACTCAGCACTCTCCACCTTCATTTTAATAAAATGGCCTCTTCTTGGTGCTTAACCGTTCCCTGTCCTCACCCTCTGTTTACTATTAAGGTCCTTTTTTGTGTGTGCTTATTCTCTAGTCTGCCCGTCTGCTGTAATGGAGTAGATTAGTGTAGCCGTTCTAAAGAACTTAAACTCTGAAAATGAGCATGGTCTAGTGGCTAAAGCACAGTAATGGGACTGAGAGGGGTGATGGGTTCTATTCCTGATTATTATAATGTAATAACAGTTAAGAGGCCTTATGCCTGTTTTATGCTGCCTGGCAGTTGAATAAATAAATAAATAAATAAATAGAATAGTATAGAATAGAGAGTCTGGTTGGGGGCAGGTTATGGCCAAAAGAACTACAAAACAACCAGGTTCCAGAGAGCTCCTGTTGGCAGAACTGGTTATTAATTAATTGTTATTATTATGATTAGCAAGCATTTATATAGTACCAGCAATGTACCTGATGCTTTGCAAAGTAATGGAATAGACACGGTCCCTGCCCTAGGGCTTACAATCTGAGAGACGGGACTGGGGGAGATGAAGGAAGGGGAACAGAGGGAGAGACAAGGGGTGCAACATTCATGAAGATCAAGATGCAAGGTCTCAGGTGAACGTGCTTGGCTTGGTTACATCGAGAACGATGGCTGTCTGGTCCATGTGGTGAGGATATGAGTACACAGACCTCAGGTAACAGACTGTACTGGATGTTAGGAGACGGGAGCAAGGAGCTGTGGAGGGCAGAATGGAAGAGGTGGGTCTTGAGGAGGGATTTGAAGGTACGAAGAGAGGGGGCAAGGCAGATGTGGGCAGGGAGGGAATTCCAGGCGTGGGGGGCAGCTAGGGAGAAGGGACTAAGGCGGTTAGGGGAGCAGGGAAGGTGTGGGAGGGCAAAAGAGGGGACCGAGGAGGAGCAGAGTTCACGGACTGGAGTACAGAGGGAAATTAGCACAGAGAGATATTGAACTATTGAACAGGGTGACACCATCTAGGATGGCAGAATCCTAAGGGTGACACTCAGAGGTTTTGCAGACCCCTACCTGCAACCCCAAAGGGTTTTAAATACTGGCAAGTTGCAGCTCTGAATTACAGAAAAGAGGAGCTCTCCTCAGTCTCTAAATTCATATCACCTGTCTCTTTCCCACACACAGCTAAGCTGAGGAGGGTGGGGGTGGGGGTGAGGAACAGGGAGCGAACGAAGTGTCTCACTCCAATGGCATTGCAAAGTTCAGAGTACCTGTGGTATTTTGCCCAGGGAGGCAAAATGCCTCGGGCCTGCTTTGCTCTTTGCTTCCTTCTTCTAAAAGCTGAAGGTCTTCCAACACACAACCAAGACTTCGTTCTTTTAAGAGGGACTTGTGTATGTTTGAAAAAAAATTCCTATTTAAAATGAAGGGGGTGTATTTCTGTAGGACAAGGGTGGTAGTTAGTGTGTGTGGGTGCAGCCATACGAGCTGGGGTGGGCCCGATCCCTCGTGCATCCCATGACAGTCAATTGCAGTTGCCACACTTTAGGTTGAAAGGGAGAGCAGGACACATGATCTGCCCTGGCGTGGGAAAACCGGGCAGGGGCCTGCCCCCCTCCCCCGGCCTGCTCATTATCTCGCCCCTGGCCATGATGTGGTCATACGGGAATGGTGACTGTGATCGCCACTCAGTGATGCCAGCGGACCCTGCCACGGGGCAGGGCTGTCTGGCCCCAGCCACATGGGAGGCAGTCCATTAAACCACTTTGGGCAGCCTTATCCCACTTTGGGCACTGTTACTCCACGCTGCATTCCTGGCTTTTTCAGAGGAAGCATTGTGTAGTAGTGTCCTGCCCCGCTGGTGGCACGGCCGCCGGCGGGACCCACACCTTCCAGGACCGGATCGGGTCCCCGACTCCCCCCCTTGGGGTCTCCGGAGGGCGAGCCCTTGGACCCTCCCCCTGCACCTGCTGGGGGCGCGCCTGCCCCATCGCAGCAGGGCCCCCCGGCCGCGGGGGGTGCCCCGGATGCCGGTGCAGGGCCATTCGGCCTCAGGAACATGGCCATGTCCCCGCTACGGTGCTCCGGGGGCGCGCAGAGGGGCGGGGCCTCCAGTATAAATACCAGCGCCGAGAGGCACTCGGTGCTTGTGATTGAGGAGGAGAGACCGGCCGTGCGAGAAGCAAAGTGTTTGATTTTGGTAATATATAAGCCCCTATTGTTGTCTCGTGACTGGAGTTAGTGGAGTTAGTCTTGTTCCCATCTTGCCCTTTGTCCTGTGACCAGTGTGCGAGAGACTTGAGTGGGTGTGGACTGAGTGTGCAAGCAAGAGAGAGAGACTCCCCTCTTCCTTGGGTTCTGGCACCTCCCCCCGTCTTGTGTGATTGTGGGTCTCCACCCCCGACCCCTGGGTCCCTTCCCCTGTCTTCCCAGCACCATCCCTGCACCCCAGACCTGCCCCCCTCCTGGTTGAGGATCGCGTGGTGTGGTTGTGTGCCCGAGGCCCGAGACTCCAGGCAATCCTCAGCACCCTATGATGATAGGGACTCGATCTCTGTGAGATCAGTAGGGTCCACACACTATCCTGATGGGCCGTGTACCTCGATAGACACCCCTGGTGGCCGGGACATGGGCAAGTGCGTGGTTATGCAGGGGTGGGTGGGCGTCCCCATAGGTGCCTTCGCCTTCCTTTCTTCCCCCTTCCCCGTAACAAAATCACCAGCCGCAAAATCCCCCTACCCTGTGGTATCCTTGATGGAGTGGGCTAAGGAAGTAGCTGACCTGGTTCAGGCTTTGGCCATGGAGGTTTGAGACCTCCAGGAAAATAAAAAAAACCTGACCGCTGCCATAGCCCAACTACAGGTTCCGTCACCCCCTGTAGCACCTCCCCCGGTGGTCCTCCCTGCAGCCCTGCCAGCCCCAGTGGTCGCTGGGGCAGCAGCACCATGGGAACCTAAAGGGCCCCTTATAGAAATTTTTTATGGGGATCGTAGGGCCTTTCAGGGGTTCGTGGCCCTTTGGAATCTTACATTTTCGGTACAACCTCAAACTTATTCCACCAATACCCTGAAGGTAGCATATATTACAGGGAATTTAGGGGGTACTGCCCTAGAATGGGTCACGACGTTGCTAAAAGGGAATAGTCCCCTGTTGTCAAATTATGAGGATTTCTTGAAAGACTTTACCTTTCTCTTTGACCACCCCCACCGGGTGCAAGATGCGGAGACTGCCATTATGTCTCTGTGTCAGAATAAGGGTGGGCTCCTCGATTACATTACGCAATTTCAACAATTGGCACTAGAGTTGAAATGGCCCAATGATGTCCTTAGGGTTATGTTTCGCTGAGGTTTATGCGACGAACTCAAGGATCAATTGGCCCTTAGCGAACTTCCGGAGACCTGGGAGAACCTGGTGACCCTGACCCTACAGATTGATGATCGCCTCGCCGAGGGACGTCGGGAATGAAAACAAGAACCTTGGCTCTTTGCCGCATGTCTACTCCTTCCGCCACCAATGACGCCTACCACCCCCAAGATGGCCGAACCAGAACCCATGAAACTTGGGGCCTCTAGAGGACCCCTGACCCTAAAAGAGAAGGAGAGACGGCATCGTTCCTGTTCGTGCTACTATTGCGGACACGCTTCTCACTTCGTGCATGACTGCCCCGTGCTGATTCTGCAATGAAGGGAACATGGAAATGCAAAGGGTCGGGAGGGGCAGGAAGCCACCCGACCGTAAAGATAACCCCCTCCACACAGGAGACGGGACAGAACCATCTACGGATCCCTCTCATTATATGCCTAGGACCTTGGTGATCTGTGGTAGTCTGGGCCTTAATAGACTCTGAGGCTTCAGGGAACTTTTTAGATGCTAATCTGCTGCACAAATGGTCAATACCGACGCAGGCCAAACCCAGCCCCGATCTGGTCCACTCCATCGATGGCTCACCGCTAATCTCCAGACCCATCCTCATCCAAACGCGACCCCTACTCTGCGACCCCTACTCTGCACAAGGAATCCCTGTCCTTCAACGTAGTATGCACCCCTCTCTTTGTGGTAGTCTTGGGCTTACCCTGGGTTGGGCAGCATAACCCATGGGTTAACTGGGCGACCCGGAAACTATATTTCGAATCGTCCTACTGTAAGGAAAGATGTCATTGCCCTCAACCGCGACAGATGGGGGTAGCCGCCACGACGATCAAGCCGCCTCTAGACTCCTTTTCCTTGCCCTTGGAGTACGCTGACTTCGCTGATGTTTTTAGTAAGACCCAAGTGGCAGAGCTGCCCCCACATCAGACTTATGATTGTCCCATTGACCTCCTTCCTGGAAAGGAACCCCCTTTCGGGTGAATATACGCCCTTTCCAGTCCTGAACTAGAAACCCTTCACCTGTATATCGAGGAAAGTCTCCAGAATGGTTTCATTTGCCACTCCTGTTTGCTGGCAGGGGCCCCCATCTTCTTTGTCTCGAAGAAGGACGGGGGCTCTCCAGCCCTGTATAGACTATCGAGGACTAAATGTCATAACCATCAAAAACCGATACCCCCTTCCGTTGATCCCAGAGTTGTTGAATCACCTTCAAGGAGCAGTGATTTACACTAAATTGGACCTCCGGGGGGCCTATAACTTAGTATGTGTCCGCTCCGGCGACGAGTGGAAAACGGCTTTCCGTACACGATATGGACACTACAAGTACTTAGTCATGCCGTTTGGACTCGTTAATGCTCTGCACACCTTCCAGCATTTTATAAATGACATCTTGTGAGATCTTCTAGACATATCCGTCATCGCCTATCTGGATGATATCCTTATTTATTCTACTTCATTAGTCCAACACGTACAACACGTGCAACAGGTATTACAGAGACTTCAAGAAAATAAACTCTATTATAAGAGGGGAAAGTGTGCGTTCCACCTAACTACGGTAGGCCTTGTGGGTTTAGGAAGCTACATTTATTCTTGATGGCACGGATGAATGTTTTGCCTACAAGGCTTTTAGAGGGGAGATATCAGGATATTCCCCTTGCCCAAAGGACCTGTCCCTTTGATGAAATGACGGCGGAGACAGCCGAGCATATTTTGGGGGAGTGCCATTTATACGATGGGGCAAGGAGTCGTTGGCTGGGAGTGATTATGGGGAAATTGCCAGGGAGATCCCCATTGGAAATATTAAGAGTACTGTTAGGTGACGTCTACAGGGACACAACATCGGCAGTGATGGGCTTCCTGGTGGAAGCCTTTCAGGTCAGAGCTCACTTCCTGGAAAGTAAACCAATTATAGAGGTGGCTGTATCCCCTCAGGGAGAATAGGAAGCAGTTATCTCTCCCAATTGTGGGTAAAACCTGTTGTAAACAATTTTGTGGCAAGTATAGTGTGATGTCTGAGTAGTCAAATATTATATATTTTACTTATGTTTTTGTTAGTATGATCTTAAATGTCTTTTGATGTCATATGAATTCCAAACAGCTGGTTCTGTTCAGTTAAATATGATGTGAGATTTTTATGTTAAAATTGTAAAAAATGTTGTATGCAAGTACCAATATGGTCACGCAACTAAAAGCTTTTGACTTTGACCTAACTACGGTAGAATTCCTGAGCTTTGTGATCACCCCGACTGGGGTTAAAATGGACATGCGGAAGGTGAATGCAATCCAACGATGGCCAACCCCCCCAGGTGGTCAAACCACTTCAGCGCTTTCTGGGAAGCACTAATTATTACAGACATTATATTCCCAGTTATGCAGAGATTACCACTCCACTTACCCTCTTGTTGAAGAAAAATCAGCCGTATGCATGGGGGCAACACCAGCAACATAACTTCGAACTTCTTAAACATGCGTTCATGGTGGTCCCCCTCCTACAGCACCCCGATTTTGAAAACCCTTTTTATGTTGAATCTGATGCATCCAGCACGGCCATTGGAGCCGTGCTCCATTGGAGCCGTGCTCCTACAAGGCACCCTAACATCAACAAAGCTTCTACCCTGTGCCTATTACTCCCGGCAGCTTTCCCTGGCCAAACGAAATTACACTCTTTTCGACAGGGAGTTGCTTGCCATTAAGGCAGCTTTCGAGACTTGGCGACATTACTTCGAAGGGGCCAGACACCCCGTGACAGTGATCACTGACCATAAGAACGTAACCTTTTTGCAAAGCGTACAGATCAATAACACTAGACATGCTCGCTGGGGCTTGTTTTTTGCCAGGTTTTCTTTCACGATCCAATACCGTCCGGGACATTTAAATTTATTGGTCGATGCGCTTTCCCGTTGTGACGACAGCCATAACCATGACTCGGACCCAAAAGGCCCCCTTTTTGAACCTAAGGTATTTGCCACGTCATATGTAGACACCGAGCAGCTACAAAAGGCCAGTATGGAGGAGGAACCGGAGATCACAGGGCCAGACATACAGGTTGAGGACAGCTTATGGAAAAGGAATGGACGTATTGTAATTCCTCCATCCTGTCAGCCCCAAATTCTGTGGGCCCACCATGATGCCCCTTTGACTGGACACCCCGGCCCCCAATGAATGCTCCAGATGATTCGTCAGTCCTTTTGGTGGCTGACACTAGCAGTCGATGTTCACCGGTATACTCAACAATGTGCGCTCTGGGCACAAGCGAAGGCACCCCGACAACCACCTCCTGGCCTTCTTCAGCTCTCTACCCCACCTCAAGGGCCATGGAAAAGGGTGGGACTCGATTTCATTGTGGAACTTCCCCCCTCCAGAAGCTATAATACCATCCTTGTGATCATAGATCACTTTACAAAGATGGCTCATTTCGTCGCTTGCAAAGGACTCCCCACTGCACGGCGCACTGCGCTTCTTTTTATCCAACATGTGATGAAACTGCATGGGTGGCCCCGCAAAATAGTCAGTGATCGGGGAACGCAGTTTACCTCCCAGTTTTGGAGAGCCCTACGAGTAACTTTGAAACCCACTACTGCTTACCACCCCCATGCGAACGGCCAGGTAGAAAGAATTAACCAAAACTTGGAACAATAACTCCGATGTTACACCAGTTACCTCCAAGACGATTGGTACATGTGATTACCCACTGCCAAATTCGCCCTGAACAATGCTCCAAATGCCTCCATTGGAGACTCTTCCTTTTTCGTATCCTACGGATTCCACCCGCAAATTGGAGTCCCAGACTTCCCCAGTGCAAAGGTTCCGGTGGCAGAGGTGCTAGTGCAAAACATTCATGAGGCCCAACAACTTGCCAGCACCACCTTGCTCCAATCTCAGCAGAGATATTAGATTGCTACGGACAAACATCATTCTAACGCCCCTTCATATCAACCCGGAGACCTCGTGTGGGTCAGCCAGCACCATTAACCCTCGGCGCGCCCTTTAGCTAAGTTGGATGTTTGATATATCGGCCCCTATCCCATCCATCGCCAAATCAACAAAGTTACATATAGAGTGCAGCTACCACCCCACCTTTGAATACACCCCTCCTTTCACGTCTCCCTGCTGAAGAAGGTGGACCCAGGGGCCCAAAACCCCACTATAGATCCCCCAGAGCTAGTCCGATCTACCCCCTTAGGGCCCGAATATGAGGTGTGGGCAATCTTAGATGCCCGGCGACGCTATGGCCGGCTCCAATATCTAATTGACTGGGTAGGGTATGGGCCTGAGGAACATTCCTGGGAACTGGCGCCCAGGATCCATGCCCCATGCCTAGTCTGGGCCTTCCACCGCCAACACCCCTCCAAACCCCGCCCACCTTGGGGCCTTAGCTGGGGGCCTTGATGTGTGTGTGTGTGCTGTCATGCTCTGCCAGCAGCACGGCTGCCGGTGGGACCCACACATTCCAGGACCAGATCGGGTCCCCAGCTCCCCCCCCTTGGGGTTTCCAGAGGGTGAGCCCTTGGACCCTCCCCCTGCACCAGCTGGGGGCATGCCTGCCCCATCACAGCGGGCCCCCCAGGCCACGGGGGATGCCCCGGATGCTGGTGCAGGGCCATCCGGCCTCAGGAATGTGGCCATGCCCCCGCTGCGGCGCTCCGCACACCTGCGGGCATGCGCAGGGGGCAGGGCCTCCAGTATAAACACCAGCGCCGAGGGGCACTTGGCGCTGGTGATTGAGGAGGAGAGACTGGCCGTGCGAGAAGCTAAGTGTTTGATTTTAGTATATAAGCCCCTATTGTCAGGGCCCCGATTCTTCCGCGGAATTTTTTTAAAAATTCCGCGGGAGTCAGGGGCCAATTCTGCGCCTCGGCACGATTTACCTTACCATGGGGGTGGGGGGCTTGGTTTGCCTCCTCCTCCCCCCGCACTGCTCAGCTTGACTCCCACCCCCACAAAAACCCCAAAAGGAATAAACTTACCAGGGACGGCAGCAGCAGCTGCTCCGTCCAGCGTGCTCTTTTCCTGCTCGTACTTCCTGGCCCCTCCCGACGGGGCCTC
>QEPC01008233.1:3618712-3633675 GCA_003113815.1 Sphenodon punctatus | reverse complement strand
ACAGAGACAGGCTGAGCCACCCGGGGAGTCCGAATCGGGACGTTTAAAGTGTTGGGCGGGGCAAACAGGACAGCAGCTAAAAATAGCTGTATCCCATGCTGTCCTGCCCAATCCAGGACAGGTGAGAGGTATGAACCCAATGATAATGACAAATCTTGACTTGATCGATTTTATTTACCCTTGGATCGAACGACGTTATGTCAGGTTCATTAAGAATAAACATCTGCCTATTAATTGGTATATCTTCGTTAAGTACTTAATTCTCAAGATCTAGTAAGAGAAATAGAACAATTAGGTGAACCTTTTCTTACCACAAATTGTGTTATTTTACGCTGAGTTGTTAAAATCCTTTACATGGGGAGAGAAGTGGAGTTGAAGTTATTGCTGAACTTTCTCCCCCAGCCATTGTGAGCACTGATAAAAGTTAACAAACGTATAAATAAACACCATTAAACTGAAACTAATCTTATATTTATAAAAGTATTAGTATACCAAATATGATAAAATCATGCCCACTAATTACAAACATAGGGCAAAACTGACAAAAATATACATAACTTGATTCAGTTGCAGCACAGTGTTTCCCACCAAATAGGAGTAGCCTTGTTACTATTCCCGATGCTCCACAGTCACCACCACTCCGAGCACTGACAGCTAGAAAACAAAGGATTAGCCTCAGGACCTCAACTACAAATGGCCGCCAAACAGCCTACATCCTTAGGCATTGCCCTTCAACCAATGCCCAAAGACTGACACCTACAGGCTCCTGAGGCTTCTAAAATACCTGGGAGAGGGAAGGAGTAACGCAGGTATAGGTACTGCTGTGTAAAAGTGCTTTTCCAATTCCAGCCAACAGCCACCTGCACAGCTCAGCCACCAGCGCTATATAGAGTTAGAGTGCCTGGATTAAGTATTTGGGGTGGACCCTGCAAAGAATTCTCCTCAGGACCCAGCCCCTGCTACAGAGGAGTTTCTGATTTATTTTATTTTTTAAAAAAATTAAAAATATTTTGGAGTGCACTTTTTTTTAACATTCACTACAGTATGTGTAATCAGCTCAGAGACATCTAGTTCTTGTTCTGTTTTCTCATGCAAGAGTCTGTAGCTGTCACTAGATTTCTCTGTTATGACTCGGTCAGTGGGATTGCCAGTAGTAATAAAGGAGTCTCTGTGACAAGCTGGCTAGAGTTAGGTACTGGCTTGGCCACATGCAACTGTTCTGTATGTCCATGCCAAATTTTTTCAGTTTCTCTGTGTCCAGCACTGGATTTTCCTATGACCCATTTTGTCTCCTTGGAAGTATTTTGGCCAGGCTGTTTGGCCTGTGTAAAATTAGTAAAGATGGGAAGTTGTCTACTGCACAGCTTGTTATACTTTCTTCTGATGAGTAGAATTTCCAAGGTATTATTTATTATTATTTTTAATTGTATTTTTTAAGGACAACCAGTCAAAAGTTGAGGTTGGTGGCTGGACAGTCTCCTGCATGGAACATTTCAGCATTAAAACAAGATTATCAGTTTCTTTTGTCTGAATGCCTTTTAAAATGTTTTCCATTGTCACAAGCCAATCTATGCTGTAAATCTCTGTCTATAATAGCAATTACTGTCTGTAAGCAAAGTACTATTTTAGTATTTTATTAGCTGGGCTTGAGCATGGTTTTTGCTTCAAGAGTCAATAGAGATTATTTTTCTGAAACAGCCTTGCACATCATGCTGCTGATTTTCCCCACTCATTCTGCTTCAAAATTCAATAGCATTCAGGGGATGAAAGATTGATGTTGTTCGTCCACTCTCTGCCCACGAAAATGAGATTGTTTTAATAGCTAGATAATCTACTGTGAGCAGTGGCTCCTATAACTTTGCTTCCATGACCCCATTTTGAGACTTAACTAGAGTTCTGTGACCTTTGACAGTAACAACATGCCATGCATATAAAATATCATTGTGTTTGTGGCCCTGGCCACAGACAATGCTACCTCACATGTGGTCCTGACCTACAGATTGGGAACCTTAGTATTAAAATATGGTCATAAATGCTGTTTGATCTCCTTAAGCTTGGCTTCTCCATTAGTGTATATTCCTTGGCAATTTCAGGCTACTTGGACTTGGCTCCTTTGTTTGGAAAAAGAATTGGTGCTATCTCCAATATGCCATCTATTCATGACACCAAAATGGAAGCTGTTCACAGCAAATCATGCTGAGCTGTGATGATCCCCCTTTCCTTTCTTAAACAAGGAATGAAATAGTTAGTTAGCCATGTTGACATCAGGGAGCTGAGTCCTCAAAGTTCTCTGCTGTGCAAGCCTTCTTCACTTCAATAGGGTTTGTGCTGGTGGAAAACCTTGAGCTAGTGCTGTAAGATATCCTAACTGGGTATATGCGATAACATCTTATTGGGAGGGAAACGGTAGTTCGCTCTTTCAGAGCTGTTGTTACAGGCTATGGATCATGGGCTGTTGAGACAGACCACAAGTTAATCTTTAGTAGGTCACAGTGTGGAGAGGAGGATCAGCCTCTCAGAGATCACCTCTGGGGAGGAGAGTGGGACTAGCACCCTAGGAAGTGTCTCTAGGGCGGACATCTCCTCTAGTGAGTACAGGGAAAGCTCTTTCTAAAGGGGTGTGCTTGTTGCCACTCCTGAGACCATTTGCTTGGACCATCTCCCAGTACCGTACAGCTGGGAGACAGTGGGTGTGTGTGGGTGAGGAGAGATCCCACCCAAAGGGAACAAAGGGTTCTGGTAAATCACCTTGATCAAGTGGATTGCATACACCACAAGTCTGGCCATTAATGTTCTGAATCGCCTCCTATAGGTATCTCTGCATCGTGTTCAGTTCATGTTTCTGCTATACTATAATCTAAACTAAAGTCATGTTATATGAAACAAATAGCTATTGACAGCCATTGGGTCACACAGCCAAACTCTTTGAATAAATCAGGAAATAAAGCTTCACTCTTGGGTGTTTATGTCCCGATAACCATAGTATCTGAGAGTCTTAAAACCTTCAGTGCATTTATCCTTACAATGCCCCTGTGAGAAAGTGCTATTATCCTCATTTATTTATTTTTATGAATGGGACTAGCTTTCTCAAATCTCTCCAGGATGAAGATTTCTCTTTAAAGCATGAAGGTTATTGTGGGTTATCATCCTTCAGACTTGAGAATAAGAACTAACAGTTTCATACACTAAGTGCTCATTAATTTTTTAGTTCCTAGGACCAGTAGTAGCCATTTTAAATAAAACCCTTTTAATCTCCTCTGCCAGTTTTTGTCATGAAATCCCACTAGCTAATTCTGCCAAAATCATCAGAGATGTTTGTTTATTTATTTTTTCCCTCAAGGATTTGTTTTCCTCTTTTTGCCTCAGATAGAATCTAATTGATACAAAACAAACACTCTACTAGTTCTGTCTCAATTAGCATGGTGATGCACCCAGGATTAAAGGGACAACATTTGTGGTAAGTATTAATTTTTTTATTTAGGAGGTTACAAAACTAAACTGACTCTTGCATCCCATTCTGTCTTGCATTTCTTTGGGTATTCCATGGGAAACGCATGGTTTTTCTCTCCACCTACCCCCTAAAATATAATTTATTTTTTTAAAATTGCATCCACAGATAGTCTTGACAAGGAATGGATTTCAATACCAACGTTGCAAAGGGTTAGTTATAAACAGTGAGCTTCTGCTGATAAATTTCAAAGTTTAAATAATAAACTTATTTAAAGTGTCTGTAGCCAGGTCACTGGCCCTTTAAAGCAGCTAGCGCCAGCACAGGAGTAGCGTGAGCTGAGCTTCAGGCGCTATTAGCTGTGTGGGATAGTGCTTAAACAGAAGCAGCTGTGGACTGGGTGTGGTCAAGCCATCCCAGTAGAGAGAGCTTTGCTCTCTGTCCTCCCTGCCAGGCAGCTTGTTCAGGGCAGCCCTGTGAGGGAGGGAGGAGCCCCCAGTTTCCCAGCACTGAGTCTCCCCTGCATCTCAGCACCCTGCATGTGCACCTGGGGGGTGAACACTAAAAGACAAAAATTGTGCAATGTATACAATAATATTCCCAGCTGGGGGGCAGCATGTGCACCTGCTCAATGTAACTGTAAAATAGTAATTTTATTAAATGTATGTATTTCAAAGGCCATTGTAGAAAACAAGCAAATATTGAACAAACAAATCAACAACTAAAGACAAGGTAATATAAAATGTTTATAAATTTAAAATAAACTTTAAAATACAAAGTATCTTCAATGTTTTCATTTGAAAACCTGAAATAACCTTACTCTACTCTAAGTTGATTTAAGGGGTACAAAGATGGAGCATTGGTTGGCTGAGAAGACCAGGTGAAGCAACAGCAATCCTGGCCATAAATAAAAAATCTCGGCCCGTGAACGTGCTGCAGAATTTAAAGATTTTCACGAGGATGGCGGGAAACTGTTTTGCACCTGCTGCAATCTGTTGCTTGATCATTCACGAAGATCAACAATCACGGACCACCTGAAATAAAAAAAATCACTCAAAGAGGAAAGCAGACTGTGATGAGAGACAGGTGAGAGAGACTCTTATTTTTGACCTCTCTGTCCAACTGTAGTTGTTCAAACAGGTATCCTGTACTTATTACTTTTGTCTTTATTATTGTTAATATTTTGGCGAAAATGCAAGAACTGGTTGTTCGCCCGGGCCTTTGGGGAGGGGAATGGGAGTTGATTTTTATTCCCCTATCCCAAGTAGTTTATATCCCAGGCCCTGTTTTATATGTTATTTTTAAATATTGATATGGTATTTTTTAATGTGTGTTAGATTGTTTTGAATTGTATTATATGATTGGAAGCCACCCCGAGCTGTGTTCAGGAGGGTGCGAGGTATAAATAAAATAAATAAATAAATAAATAAATTATTCCAGGCAAGCAAACAAGAAGCAGAGGACCATAACAACTTGTGTTAGGAACCAGACAGAGGCTCAAGAATGCAAGAAAGGGCTTGCGTGTGAATTTGTTCAGACACTCCTAGAAGCGAACATCCCACTTCAGAAAGCAGTTCATCCTTCTGTAGGTAAGTTTCTGATGTGTCGTGTGAAGAATGCCGGTTCTTTGCCTTCTGCAGACCAACCCCGCAAAGTTTACTTTCCTGACATGTATGAAAATGAGAAACACGTACTGAAAAAGGAGACTCTTGCTGGTAAGAAGATTGCCCTCATTCATTGTAGACAAGACCTATGATGCAGAGCAAAGTTGTGTTCTAAATGTCCTGGCTGCTCCCTTGGAAAAGGATGCCACTGGGATTCGTCCTTATCTCTTGGACACTGTATTCTTGGACAGTGTTGATCATGGAGTTGTAGCAAGATCAGCCACTCAGTGAATACAATGTTGCTTTTGAAAACGGATATATTTTCACTAGTGACAATGCTTCATATATGAAGAAAGCTTTCTCTGCTGGTCTGAAAATACTTCTACCGAGCTGCATCCATATCACTTGCCTTGCTCATATACTTGATCTTATTGTGGGCGAATTGCAAAGGCTTTTTGAGCTTACAACGTCATTCATGAAGATGTTTCAAAAGCTCTTTTCCTTGCCAAGCAAAGAAAAAGCAGATACCTGAACCACCTCTAGCAATGTAATCCTGCCAAGAGAGCCACAATTCTGCCAGATCCCTGTGCAACATGGTGGAGCTCTTTCTTTAGGGCTGCTGTTTACCACAGGTATCATATAAAACATCAGTTGGTCTTTATTCAGAAGGAAGTGGATCGGGGTGTTCCATGTGAAACTGTGAAAAGATTACAGGTAAATGTTGTTTTAATAAACAGGTGTGTAAAACACAGAGTTCACTACTGAGAGGATAAAACTTTCCTTCAGGACTAACTATGGATTTTTATCTTTTTCTTTTCAGATACTACTTTCTGACAGGAAGACATATGTCAGGATTCCGATGGAGCTGGCATTCTTAGCAGAAAAAACAGCCCCCTTGTCAGTGGTGGCTTTCCCCCCCCTCCCCCAGGACATTTGGGGCACTGCCTTCCTAGTGCCGTGGGGGGACGCCCGGGGCTGCCGTTTTAAAAACAAAACAAAAAAACACGCGCCGCCAGCGCTGACAGCAGCAGCAGCAGCAGCCTCTCAGAGGCTGCTGCTGCTGTCAGTGTCTATCTGCCTTCTGGGACCCACTCTTAGAGCGGCTGAGAGAGGGTCCCAGAAGGGACAAAAAGGCTGAGCTGCTCAGCCACCAAACTGCATTTTCTATTTAAAATGCGGTTTGGGCAGCTGAGCGCTTAGTCCACAGCACGCATAGGACGTGCTGTGGAGGGAGAGGCTTGCCTTCCATTGCGTGTAATGGACGCAATGGAACCTCTCGCCTGGGCGCTTGTTGCAAGCGCCCAGGCGAGAAGTCTTGGGCCGGGCAGCTGAGGCAGGGACCAGCGTGCATGCGCATGCTGCTCCCTGCCTCAGCCGCACATGGAGTCAGTCAGGGACAACAAGCTAAGGCTGGCGGCGCGCTCTCAACAGCGTGCCGAACTTTTATTTTTAGGTTTTAAACTGCCCGCGCGTCCTGGCTCCAGAGGAGCAGGACACGCGGGCAATTTAAAACAAGTCCCCCTCCCCCCTCTCCACCTCTGCCTGCAGCTCGGGCTGCTGGGGATCGCTGGAGCAGCAGCCAGGTAAGTGATCCCTCCCCCCATCCCCCCGAGGTCCCCCCAACCTACTCCCACACCCTGAGGGTCCCCCCCCACCCCCCGAGGGTCCCTCCACCCTGCTCCCACCCCCCAAGGGTGGGATCTTTAGATGTGTGTTCACAATGCTGAAAATGGGAAGCTTTTAAAATCCCGAGATGTAGCTGTGAGTCTGGCGATCTTTAGGTGTGTATTTGCAATGCTGGAAATGGGATGCTTTTTAAATCCAGAGATGTAACTGTGAGCCTGGTGATTCATGGTCCTTGAAATTCACCCCCCAACACACACACACGCAGCAGAGGGCAAGAATATTGCTTCAGAAGGGACTTCTGAAGCACAGATTGGGGTCCCTCCAACATACATGCAGCAAGTTCCTTCTTTCTGAAGCAGCGTTCTTAACCTCTGCTGTGTGTGTGTGTGTGTGTCTTTGCTAAAATTGCTTGTAAGTGAGGTTTAAGGTTGTCTGCTTGCTTTTAAACCTGGCAGAGGAGGTGATTATAACCTGCCTAACCTAACCGAAATTGCTTGATTTAACTAATATAATGTCCATCCAACATTTACCCTTGGAACTCCTTGCTGCTGGGTTATGCCGCCCACTGTTGCCCACCGGTGGCTTTGCCGCCGGCAGGCCATCCGGCCTTACTGCCCTTCCAACCTCAAGACCCACCAGCTGCCCCTGCCCCTTGTGTGCTCTCCTGGACCAATTTCAGTCCCAGGTCCCTATTGGCACAGAAGTTGTGGATTTGCTGGAAGAGTTGCACATCCATCTGGAGACAAATGTACAGCTGACAGCAGAATCCTGTAAGAACTTCCTGGATGCCGAAGAGGAGGAAGACTTACCTCTGTCTCTTTGGCCACAGATGGTAGCCAAGTTCAAAGAGGCTTTTAAAGGATCAACACTGAAACTGGGCAAATACATGTCCACAGAGGGTCAGCCAGGGTATCCCTTCTTGAAAGCAGTGAGATTTTTTTGATCCTGCTAAGATTCCCTTCCTCAGTATGAACAAGGATGATCTTCGGGATTGTATTCCAGGACTGAATATGGCACCAGAGGAAGAATTGACTGTCTGCGAGAAGATCCTTGCACCACAGTATGTAAATAATTGTGCAAAGGACTCTTTAAAAGAACCTGGACATGTTCTGGAATAGTGTCTTGGACAGGGTGCCAAAACTTGCCAGGGTGGCACTAGCTAGAATAAACTCCATCACAACAACTGCTGACGCTGAATGGAGTTTCATTGTGCATAATTTGATATTTGCACAAAATCGTAGAAATACGTCTGAGGACAGCATCAGAAAGGCGGTGTTTATATATTTCAATATTAATAATGCTAACAAATAATGCCAGTGTTTGTATATTCAGTTCTTTTTCTCTCATTTATGTTAAAGCATAGGGTGAAGATGGAATAAACAGTATCTTTGTTTTCCCTTTTGTCATTTTATTCAAAATGCATGCTGCGAAAGTATGCCTAATTATGCAAATCAAACTAATTATGCACATTTTATGCTCACGGTGAATTTGCAGAACTGGGCAGCAGTGCTTGCAGTAAATTTGCAGAACTGGACATTGCTGAACGCAGAATTGAATTTTTTTTGGCGCAGTCAACTTGGGTCCCTGAGCCTGCGCAGGGGCTGTGTCTTGTCCAGAGATGATAAAGTGAGTGAAAGGCAAAAGAGAGTGAAGAACAGTACCTGTGAGTGCTCTCTGGAGGAAGGTGAGCCTGGGTGCCAGAAACAGATGGGACAGAAGTTGCCTACCAAGGCAAAATGGCAGACGTGTGCCCACGTCTGAGAGTGCCAGTGAGTTTATGGAACTGGGTTAAGCCACAGCTTCAGCATCACAGTTGGGGATCCCTCAAACAACGCACTCAAGTGACGGAGGGACGTCTGAAAGCACCACTCCAAAGACAGACAACGTGGGAAACCAAGTATTGGGGTCCCCAGCAATGAGATATCCCAAGAACATGTTATAACTGTGGGCAATGGGGATATTTACAGAGGTGGTGACCCTCCCTTGAGCGAAAAGGAACATGGACTTTGGGAGCCCAGAGTGAGACAGTATATGGATCATGGGGCCAAGATTGTACAAGGCCCAAAAGGTGTATCCCCTGTTCTGGAACAAGGTTGATACAAGGGTTGTGTTCACAAGAGAAAATGGGACAAGCCCGGGAATGGAAAAAGAAAAGGTCTAGCTGGGGAGAACCTAGTGAGTAGGGCTGAAACTTGCCTTGTAATTCTCGTCAGTTCCCAATGAGAAGGTGGTGGTTTTTTTTTTTTTCTCATCTCCCCTCAAGACGAGCCAAGATGAGAAATACACCGCCCCCCAACTTCTCATCATGAACCGGCGAGAATCCGAGGGGGCCGGGGTAGCAGGCAGGGGGGCTGGCACAGGAGCCAGAGATGAAAAGGGGGGGGAGCAAAGACAAGCCTCTTGGGTACCTCTGGCCTCTCAGCCTGGGGTGGGAATAGAAAGTGTGGGTGGGGATTTGGGAGTTTAACGGAAGGTTCAGACAGGGCATTACTTATGTCTGGGGCGGTCCCAGTCCCACCACTGTGCTCTGTGCCAGCTGCCAATACACAGGTTTGTATTTTCAAGGGGAGAAGAAAAAACTTTAAACTGAGCATGTGCAGAAAAGCTGCTCAGTCCTAGCTGCCTTTTTCTAAAGATGGCGCTTGCAGGGCTGAGCAGCTCTTCCGTACATGCTCGATCCTGTGGGTACCAACTTTAGAAAGAAGGCAGCCAGAACCAAGCAGCTCTTCTGCACATGTTCAATTTAAAACTTTTTTTTTCTTCTTCTTCCTTAGAAAATACAAACTTGATAAGCAGCGGCCTGTGTGGTGCGGAACACAGCGGCGGGGCCAGGATATTCCCCCCCCCCCCAAAACCAGGATGTAATACCCTGTTTGAACCCCCCACTAGGCACCCAACCCCCCACCCACACTTTCTCTTTCACAGCCCCCCCCCCCCAGCCTGGGAGGCCAGGTGGGGGCCAGAGGTGCCCAGGGGGCTTGTCTTTGCCCTCAGGTCACCTCTGGCTCCTGTGCCACCCTCCCCCTACCTGCAACCCCAGCCCCCTCAAGTAATTCACAAGAACTCGGGGGGGGGGGCGGGGACTGAGAACACTCGAATTCTCAGCCCCCCTCTCAATTCTCGTGAATTATTTGGAAAAAAATATTTCCTCGCTTCAGCCATACTAATGAGTAGTGTGTTCCCTAAGCCAGAGAATCGGATAAAGAGAAGTGAGTCGCAGAGGTAAAAGAGGTGCAGGAATTGTAACAAAGAATGGCATGTGAGAAGAAACTGTCCTAACTGGGAGATGATAAAGAGAAAGTTTTGGGCCTGTAAGTGGGCAGGGCACCTGCAGCGGGAGTGCCCTTACACGCAGAGGGCAAGGAACCAGGAGGGGTCTAAGAACAGAGGAAAGAGCCTGCCTGAACAAGAGCCGAGAGAAGAAGAAAGACCCCAGCTGCTAGATCAAAGAATCCAGACAGGGTTGACCCTAGTCCAAGTTGGAAAAATGGGTCAAGGGATAGAAAAGATATGCAAGATATTGGGGAAATGACAAAGGAACTCCTGAGGCTAAGGAAGGAAAAAAAGAGGTTAGCGAAAGCCTTTGATGAAAGAGAGAAGAGAGATCAAGCAACAGGGATCGACTTAATAGGTGATGTAGTGAAATGGATGTACACCCAGATAAGGAAAATGAAAGAAGAAAAGGTAAGTGTGACGAGAGAGGCCAGAAGGAAAAGGAGAGAACACCGACACCATTGTTTGTAAAGTTTTGTTCTTGTTGATGTTGAAATTAAGGATTTTGTTTTATGCTTGGTGACCAAAACCAACACCATTTTGGATTTTTTGCTCCTTAGGTACTGCAGAAGAATGAGCCCAACAGTACTGTGCATTGTGACCAGCATTAAGCTATTTCCCAAGTAATTGTTAACAATGAAGTTGTCACTACACCTTCACACTAGGCTCCAAAATGTTGGGAAAAGAGATAAAGGTTTAAAGGACACTGGAACAGGGTGGCAGTGCCTCAGGTTAAGTCCCCACAGGATACGGCCCAGACTGAGTCACTTGCCTCAGGGAATCAGCTCTGTTATCAAGTCTTTATTCTGGCACATATCCTCTTATAGCCACTGTCGTCCCCTCGAGGTTAGGCTATTGCAATGTGCTGTACGTGGGGCTGCCCATGGTGACGGTCTGGAAGCTGCAATTAGTGCAAAATGTGGCAACCTGTTTCCTTACGGGGACAGGCCTCAGGGAGCACATTCAACCAGTACTCCAGGCATTTGATCGTGGGCATTTGGCACTGCTGGTATTTTATTTTACTGTAGCATTGCCTACATGCAGTGTCATTAGATTTCACTTGAGTGTTGGCATGTGATGGCATTTGGTCTTTGGTTTGTGATATGTGGAGGAACAGGAAACCCTTGTGAGAACATGCATACCAGGTAACCCAATTATGCAAACAAGTTGCCTGGAAATGTGGGGCTGAAGTATAGCAAGTTTGTACTTTGCCTACAGGTAAAAATGTTCATGTGACCTCTAAGGGTTAGATTTACTTGACCTGGGAGTAAATAAGCACAAACTGCATTCCATGTCAACATGGCTTAAGTCCATGCCAGACTGCCTGCCTGAGTGGAGCCCAGTGGTTAACAAAGCAGTGCTGAGGCAAAGTTGTGCTTTAAAAGAAAACAAAAAAAAAATAGCCCTGTTGGAACTGCTTGAGCTGGGGAAACTGGGGCACAGAGGGTACAGTTCAGTTCTGGACAAGGTATGGTTGCTATAAGCTGCACCTGCTTATATTTACACGGTCCATGCAGCTTCCTAGCTAAGCTGTTTTGTCAGTGCCTCAAGGAACGCAGAAAAGCAACATGCAGGTTACAAGAGCTAGATATTTATAGAGTCCAGTCCTAGATCGTCTTGTGTCCATGAGAGCAAAGACTCAGACAGCAGGCCCCTGAGGTGATTACATGAGACAGCTGATCTTTTGTCCATCTGGAGCATTATAGTTTTGTATCAGAGAGAATGAACTTTTGGGAGTGTAACTTTGCTGGTTATAAATGCTGTGTCAGTCTTATGTGGAAACGCTCCTCTAAGGAGGGATCACTTTGTTAGGTGGGAAAAGTGCTAGTCCTAGTTTATACGACCTGGAAGATACTAGGATGCTGGGAAAAGCGATCGCTTGAGGCAAACAGCAGGTAACAGTCTCTGTGTCTGTCTGACCTTACCACAGCAGGCTGTCTAATACTATTTGGCTATAGGGATTCAAGAGGACTTGTTCTGAATTAGATTAACCAGGACTATTAACTGTTGTTTGGATTGATACTACAGGAGCTCATGTTATCCTTGACTACTACGACAGACCGAGTGCAGCTTATCTTGGCCTGATTTTCTCAATCCTTACTTCTGATTCAAGCTAGGAGTACCCTGTTTTACATTGTACAGGGGGAAAGAATGCTTTTGCAGTGAATGTGAGAATACACCACATGGAAGCTGGGAGTTTCATGGGAGTTGGGGTGAACTCACATGTAACTCAGCTAGACTCTGATGTCTGCAGGGCCCCAGAAGCTGTATAATCAATCCTGTTTGATCCCTGGCTCGCTGTTGCGTGTGTGAGGTGAGGCACTATGATTTCCAACCCTGCTTCAAACTCTGATCTGATGTTTAGATCTGATCTATTAATCAGATCTGAGTTTAAAGCGGGGCTGGAAATCGGAGTGCCTTACTCACACACGCAACAGTGGTCCAGGGTTAATTATACAGCTTCCGGGGTGCTGCTGACGTAGGAGTTTAGTGGAGTTATGCGTTAGTCCACCCTTGCTTTTTTTGTTTTTTTTTTGTCTTGGGGATCAGCAAATGGAAATAGCTGCATGGAGGAAGGAGGTCAAAAATCATGCTTTTATAACGGGTGGGGAACCTTTTCCCAACCACAGACCACTTTGAAAATTAGTATAAGCTCTGTGGGCCAGGTAAAAGCTGGAAGAAGGGGTGTGCTGCGGATGGGTGAAGGAAGGGGATGGTTCAGATCATGGATCTGTGCCATGGATCCATCACCTATGCTAGAGTGCAGGCTCTCCTGACTGCTTCCTTCCCTGGAACTCAAATTTGTAGTGCTTCAGGGTAGGGTCTGGATCCATAGGCTAGATCCAGGAACTAGAAAGGAGCCCCAAATAAAAAACCAGCTGGATTTGGCCCATGTGCCCAAGGTTCCCCAGTCTTGTCTTACAGAATCAGCCCAGGAGCAACTTTTTAATATATATCAATGAGCATTGAGCACCATGACCATGACACTCTTCGGTGCCAGCATTAGCCCTCTGTGCTAATGCGAGTCCCATTCTCTGTGCAATGGGGCTTGGTTGGATGCAAATGGCTCATGCTGATACAAAGGAGGCCTCAATCTGTTCTTCATGCATAGCAAAAAACTCTTCTGGGGAGGGAGAGTTTGATGGTTTATGCAGGAAACTGCATAGACATACCTGTTCTGTGCCCCCTTAGGGTGAAAACAGAAAAAAACATTCGTCATCCACAGGGATTTTTGCCTGTGTACTCAACATGCAAAAAATCCTGTGGGTGGGTAATGCTTAGATGTCCCAGCTTGGGGGGTAGACAGTGGGGGACGGGGTTTAGAAGTTGTGGTACAGGTGGGCACCACAACTGGAGCCTACACCATGGGTGGCTGGGGCAGAGTCACCAGGTAGTAGCTCTGTGTGGATAAAAGTCGGGCCCTTAACAAATGTGACACTACCCATTAACTTTCCTGTTGATTGTGACATCCTGTTTAACACCTTTTTACATGCTGTCTGATACACGGCATTCAGGCAGTGGTTGGAAAATCTATATATACTATATAGATGCATTTGTGCATATATATGCCAATACCTGTAAGCGAGCCAGTGTAACCATGGGGATAAGCTTCTGAACTTGAATCTGTAAGACTAAGGTTCAAATCTGGTCTTAACTATATGAATTCACTGGGTGGCCTTCACCAGGTCACGAAGCCTCAGTTTTCCATCTGTAAAATGGGAATACGAATGACCTAGCTCAAGGGGTTGAACTAGATAAGGACTGTAAAACATTCTGAAATGATTAATCCTACCGTATATTCACCCTGGAAGTTGCATTCTAGAAAGTGCTTTGATTCTGAATCTTCTACCATGAGACGGGGTTACCCTTGGAGGGCAGAGTAATAAAAATAATCTGTAGCCCACCAGGAAACGTTGTTTTTGTACGACTTGGGTTTCTGTTATGATTTTATCGTGATTATTGTACATTATTGTTACCATTTATTAGGTACTATTTTAGCTGTGTTGATTATTATGCTTTGTGAATCATTTTAACTCCTCCATCCAGGTACTTAACTTCAAAAGAATCCAATGGTAGGCAGATTCTTCAAAAGAATCTGTTAGCCTTGTTAGTACGACAGGGCCTTGCAGGGAGGCGTTCTCGGTTGCTGCCCCAATGCTTTGGCATTCCCTTCCCCCAGAGGTTCATTTGAGCCCGAGCCTGGGCGTTTTCCAGAGGTGGTGCAAGAACTTTTTATTTGGAAAGGCATTTGGTGGGCGGGGACAGGGGATTGCGATGGTTTTGGGGGGTTTGGAAGGAGTGATCGTACTGGGTGCATTTGTTGGGGGTTGTGGTAGGGTTGGGGGCGAGGGTTTTCGTATGTTAATGTTTTTATGATCTGTAAGCTGCCCTGAGCCTTTGGAAAGCATGGCATATAAAAATAAATATGCTTCCGCGTGGGGAGGGGGGCAAAGACTGGTGACAACGTGACCAGTGGAAGTTGAAGAATGACCCTACATGTGAATGCGGTGAGTCCAGGCTGGCACTTAAGCACTGGTTTTGATGCTTTATCCCATGCTGACAGCCTGTCCTGCAAGGGTACTATTTGAGACAAGGACAGTTCCAGGTCTTGGCTGTGATTTTTGGAGCAACAAGTTATTATAATGAGAGTAAAGGGGTAGAAAATGCAAGAATATGGCTGTTTTTTAGCAAGACGCTAACATGCAGGTCCCCACGTGTGCAAACCCCCATCTAAAAGTGGTGCTGGGTGGGCGCACACTCACACAACCCATGCACACCCATCCACCTCCCCATATGGAGCAACCGGGGGAAGATGCGTGGAGAAGTGGTCACCCCTCACTGGCCTGTGTGTGTACAGGGCAGCACGCTCACCCAGGGGACAAGTCCACCACCAGCATGGAGAAAAGGTCATGTGAGGCACAGTGCCAAGCTGACAACTAACACGTTCCCAGCAGGGCCGGATTTAGGCATTTTTCACCCCAAGACCCTTCTCAGGCTGCTACCCCCCCCCC
>QEPC01008233.1:3595256-3615884 GCA_003113815.1 Sphenodon punctatus | reverse complement strand
GGCTGCAGCAGGAAGGAGCGTGTATGCGCGCTGCTCCCTGCCTCAGTCCCCCGACCAAGCTATCTCGCCAGGGCTGTTAGCGCGACCACCCTGGCGAGATCTTCCATTGCGCCCATTGAGCGCAATGGAAAGGCTAGCCCCTCCCTCCACAGCACGTCCCATACGTGCTGTGGACGGAGGAGCTCAGCTGCCCAAATCGTGTTTTCCATAGGAAAACGCTGTTTGGGCGGCTGAGCAGCTCAGCCTTTTTGTCCCTTCGGGGACCCACTCCCAGTGGAGTGGGTCCCCGAAGGAAGAAGAAAAACAGTGGCAGCTACAGCAGCCTCTGCTGCAGCTCAGAAGCTGCTGTAGCTGTCATAAGCGGCACGCTTGTTTTTTTGGTTTTTTTACACAATTTGCGGTGGCCCCCTATGATGCTTTGGGGGGCAGTGCCCCAAATTTCCTGCGGAGGGAGCCACTACTGAGGGTTGCCGCCATTTGACCCCAA
Organism: Sphenodon punctatus; assembly: GCA_003113815.1. Taxonomy (NCBI): domain Eukaryota; kingdom Metazoa; phylum Chordata; class Lepidosauria; order Sphenodontia; family Sphenodontidae; genus Sphenodon; species Sphenodon punctatus. Next base: position 3,615,397 of record QEPC01008233.1, on the reverse strand, counting down.
GACTCCCATAGGCCAAATGGGAGTCTCAGGATCCGGTTGCAAAAGATGGCAACTAGGGTTGTCACCTACGCAAATTTTTAAGGAGTGCTTATGAAAAATACATGTTGCAGGACCTGCATTTGCACCTTAGTCATCAGTGCAGGCCCTCACATGTATCACGGAGACCTGACTGGACAATGAGTTGGGGCCTATATTGGTTGACCTTGCTCCGGCTGGGTACTCCGTGCAGCATCAGCCTTGGCTGGTGGGCTGGTGGGGCGGTGTAGCCATTGTTTTTAAGGATACATTGTCTGTGAGTAGATTTCCTCTGCAAACCATCATGGGGATAGAGGGCCTGCATTTGGTGTTGGGTTTGGCCGGAGACAGATTAGGGATACTGCTGATATACCAGGCACCCACCTGTACGGCAGCTTCCCTAACCGCACTGACTGAGCTGGTGTGGGGTGGTGGTCTTGCGGTCCCCCAGGGCGATAGTCCTCGAGGACTTCAATATCCATGGCAATGCCAATCTTAGAGGGGCAGAGCGTGATTTCATGGCCGCCATGGCAACTATGGGCCTGTCCCAGAGAATGGTGGGCCCCACACACATTGGAGGACATACCCTAGACATGATATTTAGCACAGGCCTTGAGGCGGGGGATCCGTTAGTGGGGTGTGTGTCAGCAGAACCCTTGTCATGGATGGATTGTTATCTCTTCCAGGCTGGTATCCTGACGCATGTCAGCCCCTGGGAGGGTGCAGAACCAGTTAGGATGGTTCGCCCCCAACTGCTTATGGAACCTAGAAGGTTCCAGACTGTTTTAGGGGATGTATCCTCTGACCTCAATGGCTGCTCACTCGATGACCTTGTGACCATGTGGAATTCCGTGTTGGTGGAGGCCATTGACCGGGTGGCTTCCAGGCGTCCGCTCCCGAACTGCCGACAGTGCAGGTCCCCATGGTATACGGAGGAGCTGCAGCGGATGAAGCGGGAAGGGCGGCGGTTAGAGCGACAGTGGCGAGTCTTCTTTGCTGCCCTCATTGTGTCTGTTAAGTCCCGCCCAGCGGAGCTTTTCCGGGTGGTGAGGGGGCTGGTCAGTCCGGCCTCCCTCCGCCTGGATTTAGAGTCATCGAATGCCTCCTGTAATTTGCGGGGGATGCCCTGGGGTCTGTCCAAGCCACTTATTGTAAATTAGACCCGTGCCCGTCCTGACTGGTCAAGGTCAGCCGGGAGATGTTAGGGCTGTTGCTGCCAGGGATTGCCAACACCTCTCTGGGGGAGGGCAGGGTGCCGGACTGCCTTAAGGAGGTGCTGGTGCGGTCCCTGCTCAAGAAGTCATCATTGGACGTTTGTGTCCTGACCAGCTATTGGCTGGTCTCTAACCTTCCCTTTTTAGGGAAGGTTATTGAGCAGGTGGAGGCTCAGCAGTTGCAGGAGCATCTGAACTGGATTAACTTCTTCAATCCCTCGCAGTCAGGTTTTCGCCCTGGATATGGCACGGAGACTGCACTTGTGGCCTTGGTCGACAACCTCTCCTGTGAGTTGGACTGGGGTCATTCGACCCTGTTGATCCTATTAGATCTCTTGGCTGCATTTGACCATGAGTTGCTGGTGACTCAGCTGCGGAACTGGGCAGGGATTGGCGGGGCCATTCTTGAATGGTTCCACTCTTTCCTGGCTGGGAGAGTCCAGAGCGTGGTCCTGGGTGATTTTTCATCTTCTCCCCGGGGCCTTATGTGTGGAGTCCCGTAGGGTTCCATCTTGTCCCCTCTCTTGTTCAATGTGTACATGCAGCCTCTGGGGGAGGTTGTTAGGGAGTTTGGCGTACGGTGTCGTCAGTATGCTGATGACACCCAGCTTTATCTCTCTTTTTAATCTGACTCAGGCCCGGCAGTCTCGGTGCTTACCCGGTGTTTGGCAGCTGTGTGGGACTGGATGAGGACGAGCTGTCTGAGGTTAAATCCTGACAAGATGGAGGTGATGGTCGTGGGGAAGGCTGGGGGAGTGGTTGTCCCCATCGTTGGTGGGATCCATCCTTCCCTGGTATCTCAGGTTCAGAGTCTGGGGGGTGCTCCTGGACCCACAGCTCTGCCTGGGTGGCCAGGTGGCGGCTGTGGCGAAAGGGGCATTTCGCCAATTACATCTGGTGCATTGACTTCGGCCATATGTCTCGGACTCCAACCTAGCCATGATCATCCATGCTTTTATTACCTTGCGATTGGACTACTGTAACGCACTATACGTGGGGCTACCCTTGATGCTGGTTCTGAGACTGCAGCTGGTGCAGAATGCGGCGGCTCGTCTCCTAAAGAGGTACAGGCAGATGTGAGCATATTACACCAGTGTTTTGCTCTTTGCATTGGCTGCCTATAGTCTTCCAGGCCTAATTCAAGGTGTTGGTATGGACCTTTAAAACCCTGAAAGGCCTGCAGGACTGCCTCACCCTCCGGGTCCTGGATCGGTCCCTGCAGTTGGCCGGGGGTGCCCTCCTCGAGGTCCCATGGGTTTCTTGGGTATCTACCTTGCAGAAGGCATTCTCTGTGGCCGCACCACGGAACTCCCTCCTGTTGGAGGTCCACCCGATTACTGACTTCCCCTCTTTCCATAGACAATGTAAGACCAGGCCGTGCTTTTCCTGAAGGATAGGGGGTGGGTGGGTTGGGTTAGGGTGGGGGGTATATTGTATTTTTATATTGTGTTTTAATAGTGTTTTAAAACGTATTATTGTTGTTATAAATTATTTTAATATGTTGTTAGCTGCCCCGAGATTCTTTTAGCAGGAGGGGGCGGCATACAGATTATAAATAAATAAATAAATAAACATGTATTTTTCATCAGCATTCCTTAAACATTTGCATAGGTGGCAACCCTACTCCCACCCTCGCCCCTGCCCACTTGCAAATTGCCTACACCACCCCTCCCCCAGGTTTCCTTGCTTTCCACTCCCCGCCCCCAAGAGCACTCTGATTCCTCCCCACAAATTCCACCATTTGAGGACACAAACAAATGCCACGAACAAATCTCCCCCACGCATGGAGCAACCAGGGGAAACGGCGGTTGCTTCGTGGGTGTGGTTGAGGTAGGGGGGTGAGTGGGGATGTGTGTGCAGCCATGTGCATGCCCCGCTCACGTACTGGCATGCCTACAGAGACACACCCCACCCGGTGGAGCTGTGTAAAAATGGCCTGTGAGGAGGCACTCAAAGAACAGAAGGTTGCTACCTTGTAAACAAGGTTCTTCGAGATGGTTCCTAACATTCTCACAACACCCACCCTTCCAACCCCACATAGAATTTTCTTATATTCCTAGAAAGGGTTGGAAGGAACTGTCATTCTGAGGGGGAAGAGTGCTTTTTATACTAGAGGACCTCGAGTCCATCACGTGGTCTATTATTTGAATATGGTGAGCGTGCCATGCACAATGCAGTTGTGAGACTGTTGGGAGCCATCTCAAAGAACCTTCTTTACAAGAGAACAACCTTCTGATCACTTATATGGGGAGGAGCTGTTTGTAAACAAATAGCTTTATCTCCCAGGCCGATCTGTCGTAGCACTACTAGCATGCAGAGGCAGGTGAGGGATGGGACCAGAGGTAGGGAGGGGAGGCAGAAGAACTTACTGGGGAGAAGCAGCCTGGAAAAAAAAAGAGCAGGGCGGCTGGACAGGGGTAGTTTGCCGCCCCCTCCCCCTTTAGAAAATGCTGCCTGGGTCTTAAGGGCCTTTCCCTAAATCTGGCCCTAATCGGTCTTCCAGTGCAATGCGCAATGATGAAACCCCCTGCCAGAAGTGCCCAGCAGAATCAGGCCAATTCTCAACCCATTTTTGCAAGATTCTTGGTTACCTTAAAATACTCTAAAACACTCTGAGCATGCATAAAATGGTCACTGTGGCTGTTCTGTGCATGCACGGCTCTTTCCCAAGATGGCGCGGCCATGTCGGTGCCATTTTGGAAAAGAGCAGCCAGTTCTGGGTATGTGCAAATCAGCTGCCCATTTCCAAAATGGTACCAAAGCAGCTGTACCATCTTGGAAAAGGGCTGCACACGTGCAAAATGGTCATGGCAGTCATTTTGTGTATACTCAGCGTAGTTTTTAGTGTTTTTTAAGGTTATTGAGAATATCGAAACCCTAATGAGAATGTACTGAGATCTTGCTAGGGTTTCTCGAATCCTGTGAGAGTTTTGCAAGAAGCTATTGGCTTGTTATTATGGGGTACAAAAGGGAGTACAAGAGGCACATGTTTGGAGATTTTATGTGAACAGAGAGCTATCCTGGAGAGCCAGACCACTATCCTGATGGGCTTATTTCCCCAGGTGTCTTTCAACAGACCAAGGGATTTGGGTTGCTGTGCGCGTGTGGAGGCTAACTACTGTAGAGTTCCCCTTGTACCCTCCATACTCCTATTCCTGTCATTCCCTCCCCTCCCCCGTGACAAGTTGTGAGTATCATAGGGGGCAGGATACTGAGAAAGGGGTTGGGGGGCAGAGTGGGATGAGGAAGAATGCCTGTACATGTATTAGGCTGTACATGCTAAACGTGTGTAGGGGGCCGGGGCTGATGGACTGAACCCGACCTCCAGAAGACTATCATCTTGTTTGTTAACGCCCTTAGAGAGACAGAGAGTTGTTGAAAATGAGATGCATGCAAAAAATAGCTCTGCTAATATATCCAGTAAGTGGTGGAGATTACTAGGAATACTGGAAAAACTTGTTCTGTGCAACTAATTCCTTGCACGGTCAGAAACCTGAATGTAAATCAGCCTGGGAAAAACAGCTTTAAATCATGGTATAATCATAGGATGAAATAAAAACTGGCTTTATCTTGTATTTCCACCTGCCATTTCACCTCTCTCTCTCTCTGCTGAATAGTTTTAAAATTCCATATACTCCTTTCCTATTCTTAAAACGTGAATAAGGTTAACACTTACAGCAAAGTTGATGGAGAAGCTTCCTTGTTGTTTTCTTGACTCTGATTTAAAGAGCAACATTGGTTTCTGGTAGTTGTCTAGGCTGATGTTAAAAAGAGATCATGCTTATTGAAAAGAGATATATTCAATTAATTCAATTAATTTATTCGGCACGGACTTTCGCCTTGGCCAACAAAACATATAACAATACAACAATATAACAAAGCATACATAAAGAAAGCCTCTAAAAACACACATTTAAAATACCATACTATTGCTGTTAATCAGCCCTATCTTCCAACATTATCCAATAAACAAAAATAAAAATAAACAAAAATAAGATAAAAATAAGATTGAAATCAGCAACACAATTAGGAACTCATCCTGGTAACATTGCATCATTGGATCATAACATACCACCGGCCCATAGCTAAGCCAATTAGCCCCCCGGCCCCTACCCTTTAGACTGAAAAGAGATATATAGACGAAAGCTATGTTCTTCCACACAAGGTGAACTTCTGTGTGTGTGTGTATGAAGGGTTTCCTATAACTTTTGCGTGATGGTTCAGAATTGCCCATGTTTACTGCCACTATAATAATGCTTCCAGTAATCACAGCTTGTATATGCCCTGCATTATTTACACTCTCCTATCTCCTGTTGAATTCAATAGGATTTGGGGGTGAAACAGGAATAAAGGATTAGTACCTTAATTCTCTCAATACTCTATAGGAGTTATCCCAGTTTGTACAGCTGGGGAAATAGGTTAAATGAATTAATGTCAGAATGAAAAGTCAAGAGATCCTGGCTCCAAGCCCAAATGTCCATCAACTAGACCAGTGGTTCTCAAACTGTGGTTTGTGGAGTTGGCTTTTCTACTTGTTTCTATCTAATAGATCAGCTACTCTCATTGTATTACTTTTAAATGTAGACTAATTGCCACAGGAACATTATTATGATGCAGCTGGGAGGGAAAGCAGGCAGACCAGTTCCGCATGGAAGTGTTCACAGTACAATCTGTGTATTAGTAGTAGACCACACTATCAATAAAGACACACTGAGTGAGACCTTGCGGCCTCTCAATTGACCCTTGACTAAATGGTTTTAAATGAGGACCAAATCACTTTTAATTGCCAAGTATTCAGTGGTCTTTCAGTTTGATAGGTTTCCACAGTATGAATATTGATTTTTGAGGATGAGGGGATCTCACTGTAATTCAATTACCTATTACTAACTGAATCTAGAGTTGTAAATCATGGAGAGTTTTCCATTTCTGATTCAATGGGGGATTCTCTCCCCTTTTGTACAGTGGAGAATCTCAATCACAAAATTGCTTTTAGGTGGAGTTTGATAGCTACAAGTGTACTACCAGCTGAAAGGTCTATTTTTAGGATCTCATGGGGCTTGAACCCGTGTTTGTTGTGTCTCCAGCTCATTCCACTCTAGAGCTCTGATTGCTAGCCTAGCATGTATAGTTGTGTCTGGGACTCTAGAATGGATTCTTCCTAGCAGCTGTTCTAAAGCTAACACAAATTATGGTTTGATTGTGGTTTGCTCAGTGGGAAAGCAAAAGGGAACAGAGCTCTTTTGGTAGATTTGCTACAATGAACCAATCATTTTAATTTATTGCCAAGATGCAGTAACTTTATTGTTGTTAGCTGCTCTGGGCTGCCGTGTGGCAGGAAGAGCGGGGTATAAGTATGTTAAATAAATAAATATATAATTTTATTTTATTTTTTTCATTTTCTACAAACATACAAATCCCCAGGTTTATAGCCCTGCTATCTATTGTTTAAAGGTAATGTTTTGGCTCAGTGAAGGCTGGTCCTATGAGCAAGGCTGCAAGATTAACCCCTTTATTTAATCAAAAGTTTTCTTTCCTTCCAGCAGCTCTCCCTGGAAGAGAATGAGTATGTTAGAGTGGTGGTATTTTTTAGTCTAGAGAAAATGTGGTTGCCATGTTGGTTACATACGTAAGAGATTACAACAAAGTTGTTCAGATCTTTATTAGACCAACTTTTGTTAGGGAGAGTATGCAAGCTTTCAGGCCACACAGAGTCCTTCCTCATCTTGCATACTTTAACCAGCAACAAATATCTGGTTTAATCAAGTTGACAAGCACTGTTAAAATGTCATTTTTATAACACCTATTTATAATAATTTTATTCATATAGCACCCACACCGCACCAAACAGTGGTTGGGTACTTCACAAAATACAATAAAACCAAAAATCCATTTACAATCCAGTTAAAATACATTTAAATGGGGAGGAAAAATTACATTCAGGGGAAGCAGCCATGGATCCTCTAAAAGCACCTGGAGACTAAACAAGTCTTCAGGTGCTTTTTGAAGGTGGAATTGAGACAAATCTCTGTAGGGAGCAAGTTCCACACTGAGCGGCCCGCCACAGCAAAGGCCGATAGCTTGCCGACTTAATGTGTAATGGTGAGATCCACAACCAGCAGGTGGTGTCTGAGCACAGATAGTCATCAGGGTGGGATTACAGGAACAGGTTTTGAATGTAGCACTAGCTAGGGCCTATATCATTCAGGCCTCTGAAAACCAGCAGTGTGAGCTTAAATTCAATCTGCCACTGTATAAATAGCTAATGCAAGATGGGTGTAATATAGTCACGCCTTCCCAAGCTAATAAGCAGCTGCTCTGATACATTCTGAACAAGTGCAATTGACAGAAAAGCACCACTGTCAACCCATAGAAGGGGGAATTACAAAAATCAGGCTTTGTGGTCAGCCAGGGCATGGGTCACTCTGGTAAGGTAAGCCTGGGATAAATTTCATAGTTTACCAGCATGCCAGACAGTGAGGAAACATGGCAGTGCCTCACCCCCCTGCCCCCGCATGTACATGTGTGGCACAGGAGCCTTTGAAATTCAGGCAGTAGCATAACATCAGGCGAGCGAGGGGTGGAGGGGTGATAGTTCCTCTCCTGCATTGCCCCCCCCCTCCAGATGCTGTCAACAGAGCTTGGGTTGCCATGTTTACTGTCTGTCTGGTGTTCTGGGACTACATTTCCAAGCATGCCAGACAGTGAAGAAACATGGTGGCAGCCTTTGAAATTCATGCAGCAGCAGCATAGCATCAGGCAAGCGCAGGAGAGGGGTGTAGTTCCTCTCCCCATCCTCTTCTTCCAGATGCTGTCAACGGGGCTCAGGTCCTGAGATCAGCGACGGAGTTAGTGCCCATCGCAGGGGCCCCAAGGGAGTGGGGCCCCAGTGGCTGCCCCACAGTAAGGCCGGCCCTGTGGTAACTAGACCTAGAGGTAGAAAGGAAGGTGGGCGGGTGAGCAAGTGGCAGACGGGGGCGGGGGGAAGTAGTAGGGGGGTGAATGGGCAGGGAGCAGTTCGACTTCCTCCCCCCACTCCTGCCCAGGCTGCTGCCAAGGGGCTCACGTGGGCAATAGTAGTGACTATTTTTAGCCTATGTGCATGCGTTGCATAAGGACAGTTTTGCGGTCTCTTCATAGACTAAAATGAGAGTTTAAACTCCTTATCATTTTAAAAGTACTTGGCATGTTTTTAAAAAATAAAGCCATGACTCTCCTAGTCCACAGGATTGAATTTTTTAAAATACTTCCAAGTCCTACTACCTAACTAAAAAAAACCTGAGGCTGATCAAATTGAGACGGTCGCAAAAATTTGCAGAAAACTGCTCTTCAGCTTTCAGCCTTTCAATGACTGTATCTCTGCCATTTTAATTCCAATTTCCTGGAAATTTGAACAGTGTACACCTCTCAGATAAGCGACCCTTGATGTAAAAGTTCAAAATCATAGCTCAAAATTATCTCAATTTTATAAGTAGTAGAACGTTAATTCATTATAATGGAGAGTGCTAGACACCTTAACTATACAGACAGTTCTGTGCCTGTATAATATGGGTGTAGTTTATGCTCGGTGTAGTTTATGCAAATTGTGCAGCCGGAAAAACCATCTTTGAACCATGTCCAATGCCCATGTTTTCATAGAAAGAGCATATATAGCATTTTAAGTATGCTAAACACTTTGCAATGTTCTACTCTAACAATATCACTACCTGTGAAGTAGGTAGGCCAGTGGTGTTTCTCCCACTTTACAGTTCGGGTACTGGAGCTAGAAGAAAGTGACTCTTTTTATTTACTACCTTCTGCATACCAAATGTCTTTGGATTGGATAAGGATCTTGTTTTCTCATTCTTTTATGTCACTTGTTCTGCTGCTTGGTTTGTAGCACTTAGAATCGAAATAAGCATTTTCTTCAAAAATAAAGTTAAAATGTGTACAGTAAGATTTCAGGAAATTGATGGATTTATTTCCATATGTGCATCGTTAGGAGTTTGTGGTTAAGTAAAGCAAGAGGCTATCTATATACTCCCCACCCCTCCCCCATCTAAACAGAACTGTTTAATTCTGGTCTCCAAGGCAGTTACAGAAATGGAAAGAGCAACTGAACTTGAACAATGAAGCAAAAGATGGCTAGGGCTAATGTTACTGCTGGAATGCAGCTAGAGCAAAGCTCATGGGAAAGCAAAGTGGTTGCACAAATACAGTCTTCAGGCCATCAATTAATTATTAGCAAAAACCCTTTTGACCACACTCTTTATATTGATGGATGCATAAAATACTTAAGCTAGCAGTGGTGGAGCTGCACCATTGTTTTACCACCATTGGGAGTCTCCATTAACAAGCATTCTGCTGCTATGTGGGAGAGCAGGTTTATCTGAACACTTCTTAAGCTGGACATGTTACATCATTGGGCACTCCATTTGGAACATTTGCTGCAAATGTAGTAGAGACTGAACATGCATTTCAAGGACTGTTTGAAAATTTAAATCAACAGACTTGAACCAGTCAGAACAGATTCCAGGCTGCCAATCAGAACTCTACATACATGAGGAAGGGCCCTGTGTGGCCCAGACGCTTGTGCACTATCGCCAACAGCAGTTTAACATATGAACTACTTTGCCTCCAGTATTTAACCTTTTGTCTGCACTAGCAGTGATGGAGGCTCAGGAATGTATCCAGGGTCCCTTCTCCAGGGCTCATGTCTGTGCAGCCCTGTATGTTCCTGCCCACATTCTTTCATGCAACTGAGAGCAGAAGGCTTAATCCTGAGCCCTTCATGCTGCAGCCAAGCTGGTAGATTGGGGGGCAAAGCAGGTAAGGCCAAAGACTGCCTTGGAAAATGGTACTTATCATTCAAAGAGATAGACTTGACAGGTTTGTAGTCATGAGGATTTCCTGTCTTGTGCCTTGAAGATCTTTGCTCATACTGGCCTTCACCACTTCCAGCAGCTGAGCTGTTTGGCAATGTATTTTACTTGACCTGTAGAGTTTGCTAATATGGTGGTATCTATGGAGCGTGACTGAGGAATCCAGCTATTATTTTCACTTCCTGTGGGTACAAGTTGTGTTTAACAGTAGCTAGACTTCTTCCATGGGATCCAAGTATCCCTTGGATTATTTTTATACTCAGAAATTGTCTGCAAGGAGTTATTTGCTTGGTTAACCTGTTTAAGTTGATAAAAATACCTGATATATAAAGTCCTCAACTAGACACTCGTAATAAATTAATGGCACAATCCTCCATCCGTTAAAGTCAATGGCCCTGCTCCTGGGCTGCACCCTAACTGTGACTTATTCTTGTATTAACTTGTTTGTGTTAATACAAGAAGCCATAAGAATGGCTTATTTCATGTTAGTTTAACCCAAGAGATAAGCACCTCTTAACACAAAATGGCTACCTCAAGGTCATCCTTGGGTGGAAGGACTTCATGCAAAAAGTTCTCTGGGACAACAAGTGAGTCAACTGTACTGTGGGAATGCAACTTGTGGCAAAATGCTCGTGTAATTGCACCATTTTTGTGACCATGTCCCAAGTGTACACATAGGGACTTAGTATGGGCTAGTCAGCTGGTATTTCCTAATATGAATTAACCCTGGAAGAAAAGTCTGTAGACACAATCTCGGTTTCACTGGCATCCCAGAAACGGGTGCCTTCAGTGGGGTTCCCTGGAGACAAAATTACTGTGTCATATGCCTCCTATTGCTCTATTTTTGTTAGAGGCATACTGTCCAGTTTTATTGCTTTGTGCATGGCAGAAGGAATGCCCTCTTGGAGTGCCCGTCAGTAGCAAAGGGTTGCTTTTAGCTGGGAACCACATCTGACACACCACTGTTATTTAGGAGGTGTTTTGCTTTTGCCGTTCTGGTGACACTGATCACAAAAGTAGGCACTTCCCATTCTAGTCTTATTGTTAAAATAAACAGCAGAGCTGGTAAAAGGGGTAAACTTGAGTGGGTGTGACCACTGCTGTTTCTCTTGTTGAGTTTTACATCTGAAAGCGTTTTTCTTCCTTAGACAGCACGACTGCCTAAAAACTGCAGAAGCTGTTGCATATACAATGTTACCTTCACCCAAACTTGCCAGCATGCATTTTTAAAAAATCCTTTAGAGTGGTTCCCAACCTGTAGTCTACAGGTAGGGTTACCATCCTGGGTTTGACTTGGGGTGATTTCAGACGTTATGGGGCCACTTGGCCCCGTACCAAAATCAATGTATTGATCCCCCGCCGGGATGATCCCGTAACACCCTAACAGACGTACCGGGGGAATCCCGGCGGGGAATTGGGGAGGGGGCGGGGCCGCATGGCGCAATGCGGGGCCGCATGGCCCCGCCCCCTCCATGCTCCCCGTCGCCTGCCCTCTGGGGAGACGGGTGGACAGCAGGGCCAATCGGCCGCCGCGTCTGGCCAGCTTCACCACGGCCTGGGATCCCGCTGGTGATCCCGGGCCGTGGCACCCGACCAGACGTGATGGCGGGGTTCGACCCGGCGTGGAATCACATTCAACATGCGACGGCCTCCGGTCCCGCTGCTTCAGCCGCTTGCGTGGTGAATGTAATTCCATGCCGTGGGAACATCGGGGGGGGAACATCCGTTCCCCCCAACAGATGTTCCGTGATCACAGCCACCACCGGGAATTGACCGTGGTTGACTGTGATCTCGTAACATCTGAAAACACCCTTGGAGTCTCTGGATGTTAACCCATCTCCAGGTGAAGCCCTGGTTTTTCTGCATTAATCAGGGATTTGGTGGAATGGGGCTGCCCCCTTTCCAGCATGCCTTCTCTATTTCCTCATGGTGATGCCACAATGCTCCAAAAATAGTGTGGCCGTATCAGAAAAGGGCAAGAGATTCCCTTTGCCCCACACCTTCTGGCATAGCCTTTTGGGTCAAAGCCTGAGGGAAAATGACAGCCCTGCCCACAAACCACTGGAAGTTGTTGAGGCCATGGTAAATGGTCTATGGAACTGGTAGAGCAAGCTTCAGTCCTCACTGGTGCCTCAAGGACCAAAGAGGAGTTGGAATCATGTTTCCACCAAGCCTCTCGAAGATCACACACACAAAAAACACAAATTCTCAGTAGAAAAGTGTGTAGATAACTTTGTTGTATCAGTCCTGAGTTCAGAATCATGGTATTTATTTAAGCATGTTTTTAAAATGAAATAAGCTGAACACACAGCTTAAATATTTCTGCTTTGGAACTCTATGGGAAAACTCTGCCCATGAAGGATGGTGGTGGTTTTTTTTCCCTTCTTTCTCTCATAATTTTCTATAAACTTGATCTGTGATCCTCAATCCTTTCAGGTCATAGCCCAAGTGACTTTTATCGGGAGGCAATTGTGGTGGTTAAATTTTGGCCTGAAAGAACAAAATATATATGGTGGTTAAACTCTTGTGGAAGGGAGTAACCAAAGTTCTATCCATTTTGCCTACAAATTTAATTTTCTCTGCTGAGTAGAGAGTGTGGGTGCCATGCTGATCCCAAAAAGAGATGCAAGAGACACTGGTATTTATAAAAAGGTATTCAAAGCATACCTTTTTATTTGACCAACTTCTGTTGGCAAGAGTATGGGTGAAAACAGACATGCGGGCAGCGTGGTGGCTCTCTGGCCTGGGGCAGGGCAGGAAACAGCATCTGCCACTCTGTGTCAGGGAGGGGCACCGAACAAACATGTTCGTGGCTGCAGAGCCATCCCCGCTGCCTGCCTTGCCTGAGGGGGGAGCCACAACAGACATTTGGGTGGGCGGCCCTGCTCCCGTCCCGCTCCAGGCACCTCACTCCCCTGCCATGATGGGCAGCCATGACGACCAGCCAAGACACAAAAACATGGCAGCCCCTACCCATGACAGGGATGATGGGGCCAAACAGACACGTTGTCCCGCGTGGGCGGCACTTGACCCAGAATGGGTGCCCAGGATCATCTGGAGAATGCATTCCAGGCCAGCTGCCTCCCCAGCCCAGGGCAGTAGTGGGCTAGCAGGGAAACAGGTGTGCAGGGAGTCCTGGGCCTTAGCTGGCCAGTGTGTCACACCGCAGACACCGCTGCAGGCGCGATGGGATGCGTCCCGGGTTGCCCAGCAACCCGAAGGAGAGTCACATGCCATGGACGCAGTGGCCAGCAGTGGGGCTCCGGCAGGGCCGCACCAAGTCACACAGCCGCCCTTCCCAGAAGCCGCGGGGAATGCCCCGCCCCGCCCCAGTGTGCGGCTGGCGGGGCTATGCACGGCGCAGGGGGCGGGGCCTTGACCCCACCCCCAGACGCAAACTCCTTTACCACGACTATAATGTTGCCGGCAGGGCAGCAGGACCCCGCTGGTAATCATTCGGAGAGGCTGGTCTGTGGCTGTGTGCAGCGAGCATCTGAGAAAGTTGTGTGTGTGTTTGACCTTGTCTAGTTAGTAGTTTGTTCCTTCCCGAGTATCTCGAGCCTGTTGTTTCCCTCCCCCTTTCACCCCTGTGCAGAGTGTGTGAGTCGAGTAGTGCCCTTGTCCTTCCCCCTCACATCCATGTCCTCGTTTCCTCTCCCCCTCCCTTACCCATACGCTCTGACTACGAGTCCTCTCCCCCTCCACACCTGTCCTCCCGCTCCATCCCTGCATAGCCACCGCGTGGGTCCCGTACCTTATTCCCTCCTTCACTTGTCAGTACACTGGGCCCTATGAGGGTTGATCTTAGGCTCAGTGTGTGTGACGTGTTCCGTGTCCCCCCTCGTCCCTGGCTTCCTCTCCGATTCCGATGATGAGTCAGGTTGCCCCCTAATTTGGTGGGAAAGCCCAAACAAGACCCCGAGGGAACTTCTTACACTTCGCTTGGTCCTACGGAGAGTGAATACCGCCATACCCCTTTCCCCCCTCTTCCTTCCCACGTCGTTCCCCACTTCCCTCCCCCTGCCTCCTGTAACACAGTGTCACATCTGTTTTCATCCGCCGTAAGCTTTTGAAGTGCACAGAACCATTGGGTGTCTCCTGTTGTCACAGTTCCAGCCACATACAGCGGGGACAGTTATTATGGTTGATCACTTAAATCTGGGAGTAAGCTATGGAGTGACCATGAGTTTGCTATGCAAAACATACCTTGAGAACTCCTCCACAGAGCAGCCCAAAACTTGACACACAATAGTCTGTTCAGTGACACCCAGTGTCACTGAGCACTGGTCAGCTAGGTTACCATAGAGGTGTGAGATCTTTGAGAGGTCACTCTCGTTCCTGTCTACATTATTAATCACAGATGTTCATAAATTTACTTGGTACTTGTTGATTTAACTGAAGGAGTGATGGGTTACTTATCCCTATTTATGCTGCCACATGATGGGTTCCCCCTGCTGTACAGAATTGGTTTGGTGGCAGCATAGACAAAGTGGCAGCAAAAACATGGAGCAGCTTGAATGCCAAACTGTTCACCTTGGGACGGTATGATGAGATATACCACAGAGCATGTCTGCCTCATGAATGCCATAATAGGTGTTTTCACACCGACAGCTGCCCCACCTATGCTCCTCCACACCCCCAGGTGGGCTGTCCGTTTAAAGGAGGCCCAGCAGATGAGCAGGAGGAGCAGAGGTGGGACAGGCTGTCCCTGCTCTGGGGATGCCCTGCTGGTTGTCCTCCGGAACATCCCTGAGCACCGCCAGCAGAGTAGACAGTCCAACCTCAGGGCAGCAGCCGGAGGCAGGGCTGCCATCTGTCTACTTGGTGGGTGGCTTCTGCAGCCCCGGTCACGGCTGGATGTAGTGTGGGGGAGGGGATGCCACATGGATGGACTGTGGGCCCCGGCAGCTGCTGGGTCAGTTTAAAATGGATTCAAATGTGGTTACAAGCATGCAGACAAAAGGGCGCACCCCCAGATGTGCTCCAGGGTTGTGCACCACCATGCCCGTGTGAAAATACCCAATGTGTAGAAACACTCCTGGCTTCATCTGACGAAGGGTTCTCTGAAGTTTGAAAGCTTGCACTTACAATAGACGTTGGTCCCATAAAAGGCATCATCTTAACTGCTTTGTCTCCTGCCTCTAGTAGTAGTTGAAGTAGTCCAGACATAGCTCACTGAGAACAGTGAGGCACAGGATCTTGAGTATGATCTGATAACTTAATCGCAGGGAAAGGGGGAAGATGGGTTCTCCAGCCCTGGAACAGATGAAACTATATTGCACCAACACAGCCCAGTTCTTCTCATCTAAAATTTTAAACCGACTCCACAGCCTGAGAATCCTTTGGGAAAATTATAGCCCCTTATAAACAGTTTTGTTAATAGTGAGAGGTGAGTATTAATGTCAGGCCTCGCCCTCCAGGGCCCCCGAGGCAAGCCGCAGGGCCGACCCGGGAACCCCGGACAGCAGGACCCCCCCGGCGCGACAAGTACCTGAGCCTCCGGCGGGGCCGGCGCCCGCGGCAACAGCAGCTAGACCCGGAAGTGTGGGAGAAGCCGAGCCCCCGCACGCTCAACGGGGGCTAGCCCCGCCCCCTGCAACAACAAGAGACGCTGAGAATAGGGCGTCGCCAGCCCTCACAGCTGCAGCACCTGAACCATCCCCACTGGGAGGGCCCCGACGCTCGGAGCGTCTTCGGCTCCGCCCCCCTTCACTCATAGGGCTTATAAGCCAGGCAGAGACAGACCCACCTTGCTGGTGAACAGTGCTCTGCCTGTGAGACTGGCCCCTGGCGACAGTATTGTGATTCATAGTTATTGAGAGAGAGAGAGAGAGAGAGAGAGAGAGAGAGAGAGAGAGAGAGAGAGGTTGTGTGAGCGAGTGTGCGAACGGTGGGTGAGTGAGAACAAGTGGACGAGGTGCTCTGGGTAAGTGTTTTCCCTGCCCCCTTGCACAGGGGTGCCTTGGGAACCGCCATGTGGCTGCCCTATCCCTTCCGTGTGCGTCCCTTGGGGTCCCTCACTCTCCATCCCTATCACCAACCCTTATTCCAGGTGTCCCCCTTAGCCCGGGTCCCCCGAACGCCTGGGCACCCAGGAGCTGTTCGAGGCTTGCGCTCCACCCAGATACCCTGTGATGATTTAGGCTGGGGATCCTTGGATTCTAAGGCCCTATTCTATCCTGAGGGTAGTTACCTGAGGCACTACCTTAGAACCAGATGCTCCTGGGTGGGTAACGCTTGGGATCCTTCCTGTGCTCTTAGCCCCATATCCCTCTGTAAGGCTTCCCCCCCCCCCTTACAGGCCGGCGTAAGGTTTCCCCTACCTTACAATTAATTATGTGGACTACAGCACTTTTGGGGGAGTGTGGCAAAATCCTGTCACTCCTTATGCTGCAATCCTGAAGCCATTTATTCTGGATCAGGCTCTTAGATGGATCGCACCTGTGCTTCTGCGCTACCTGACATTTGGGCAGGCCATCTGTTTAATGGTTGCCCGCCAGATGTGCATGCGGAACAGAAGTGGAGCAGGCCCATGGACTGTGGCAGTGCCAGGTCCATTTAAAATGGACCCAGGCACTGCTGCGACTGGGTAGACATGGGGGTAAACCCCCGGACTTGCTCCAGGATTGAGCACCCCTGTGTCTGTCTAAAGGCACCCCCTGAGTTCAGTGGGATTACTCTGAAGTAAGTGATTTTAGGACTGCAAGCTTAGAGCGGGAGAGGAGAAACCTTTCTCTCTGGGGGCCACTTTGAAAATTAGCACATGCTCTGTGGGCCAAGTAGGAATTGAGGGATGGAAGCCGGAGGAGCATGCTGAGGCAGGTGGGACTCGGAGGAAGGGAAGGATCTGACCCACATGTCTGTCTGTCTGTCTAGTTCATGTCCTCATCTTTGCTCCCTTTCTTCCGAGTGCATTCCTTCAGTGCTTGAAGGTAGGGGCGGGATCAATGTGGACCAAATCCAGGATTTGGAAGGGGGACAAATTAAAAACTGGTCATGGCCTGCATTTGGTCCATGGCCAGGAGTTCCTCATCCTTACTTTAGAGCATTTGGGATAAACCGTATTGAAGAATTTCCTTCTTCGGAACATCTGCTGGAGAATATGATGGCGTCGTCTTTGCTCTGCTCGAGTCTAATTTCACATGCACTTCCAGTGTGTTACCTGCAATCAACTTTATTATGGAGATTTGCTGTTTATCTTGTAGGGTATATATTTTGAAATAGTCTCCTGAGATATTAAACCATTATATAAATCTTTTGGCGGCAAGTGGCTTATGGAGAACATTTTAATAAAGCTTATGGAACAGACACTTTACATGATATATAATTTGGTTTATAATAAAATTTATATTATTGCTATTTTAAAAACAGAGGGGTTGCAATTCCTCAAACCAGTTGCGCTGGAGTAAGCCAGTGCTTATAGGATGGCTGCCCATGGGACCTAAATTGATCCAATCATCTTTTGCTGCAGATGCTAATTATTGCACTGATAAGTGTATGTATGCATAATAGGCTATTGTCTCCTTGCTACAACTATCCACTCCGCAGCGTTGATGTCACACAGAAGTTATACAACAGTGCCACTTGCTGTTAGAAAAAAAATCTGCACCTCATTTATTACTCTTGGACATTAGATGCCTATTAATTCATTATTTTATTTTTCTTCTCACATTCTGAAGTCTGACACCCAACATGACGTATACAGCGTCATAATCTCAAATAATTTAAGATTCAGGTTTATTATTCTAACAGCAACTCTGACAGCCTAATTAAGGCCAAGATTTTCACTATAGCTCTTCTTTTCAGCTAGGAGGACCTTTCTGAAAATGTCATGTTCCAAGCTAGCGTTGTCAATATATGCAAACTTTTAGAGGACACTTATGAGAAATACAGGTTGCAGGACTACATTGCAGGGCTACACTGGAAGCCAAACATTTGCATGTATGGTTGGCAACGCGATTCCAAGCTAAACTTTTTTCTTGTGTGCTCCCAGCCTAGAGATACTTGTTCTTGTAAGTTTGGTCCAAACTTGTTCATTTTCTTTCTTGTTAGGGAAAGATGAAAAATGTATTCCTCCCATTTTTCTCTATTGAAGATGCTTTTCGCTTGCACTCAACTCCTTGCTGTGGAATAGGGATCAGGGGAGGGAGTCTTTTTCCTAAGGCAATCACTAACTGCCTGATGTTGAGATCACACCATCTCGCTAACGTGTACACGAATCGGAAGGGGTTACAGCACAGAAGGCTGAGGACCTAGACCTGAGAGAGCTCCTTGAAGAAGACGAGTAATCAACCATGATTCAATAAAAATAGGAATGAACCTTTTAAAAGCAGCTTGAGTAGACTGCTTGGGTAGCAGGTGTGACAAGAAGTAGAATTGCTTTCCTACCTTTTCAATCCTACATAAGCTCATCTTCAATGGCAGCAGTGGGGAACCTATTCCATCCTGTGCGCCACTTTGAAAATGAGTACAAGCTCGGTGTACTGGGTGGGAATTGGGGCAAGGATGCTGAAGGATGTGCTTAGGATGAGAAAGGAAGAGACGGGTCCAGATCATAGATCTGTGCCATGACTCCATCCCCTAGCCTTAAGTGCATGCCTTCATCTCTGGTGCCTTCCTCTCACTCAGTGCTTGTGGGTAGGGACAGGACCTGTTGGCAAGATCTAGGAATTGGAAAGGGGCCAAAGAATAACTGGCTGCAGACTGGATTTGACCCAGGGACCTCAGGTTCCCCATCCTTGTTCCATGGCAATAGCGCCGGTCTTAGCAGTTAGCGTAGATGGGAGTCCCATTCACTTCAATGGGATGCAGGCCTGTATCAGTTGCTAACACAATGGCTATCTTTATGGCGAATCATTCCCTGTATGGGGTTACGGGAATTAAGCAGGGGCGGGGAACCTTTTCCCTCTTGGGGGCTACTCTGAAAGCTTAAACAAGCTCCGAGGGCCGCACAGACATTGGGGTAGGGATGATTAAGGGATGCACTCAAGGAAAGGAGGGCCCAAATCATGGAACTGTCCCCTATGCTTGAGTGCACGCGACCTCATCTCTGCTCCCTTCCCTTGAGCTCAGTTTTTCAGTGATTGGAAGTAAGAACTGGACTCAAGGGCCAGATCCAGGCACTAGAAAGGGGCCACATAAAAACTTGCCGTGGGCTGCATTTGGCCCCCAGGCCTGAGGTTCTCCACCCCCGGAATTAAGAGTCACATGTGGATTCGGAGGTTAACACATGGGACAATAGCCCACACCAGATGCGTGTCCACATGCCCGTCTCTCAGGTTTTCACTCCCACCAGCCACCACTCACAGGACACACAGCCACCACTCATGGTGGAGTCTCGGAACATGTGGAACCTGCCGTGTGGGTGAATGTGGGCTAAGGTGCACTCACATGTCCGTGTCCCATCAATTAGGTTGCATGTAGCCTACGCACATACAGGTCCACCAGCACCATAGAGTTGTGAATGAAAAATCTAGAGCGTTCTGAGAAGCGACTGCTTCCTGCCCCTCTCTCCGCTTGCTCTCGCTGGTGCCTTAAAAGGCCAACACGTGCCAAAATTCAGACATGCTTTGTCCCATCTCCTGGTTTGCAGCATGTGCCCAACGCTCACTCTTCAGAATCTGTTGCCTACTTTGGAGTGACTGATTTTCACAGTTAATAGTAAGTTAATGTGCCAGGGGGTTTGAGATGGGAGCTACATTTACACAGCTGCATTATAAAGGCTTCTGTTTATTGCTATATAATTATGTGGGGTTTTTTTCTTTACTGTGTTCACAGGTAGCCAGGAGAGTTGTTGTCCAGGTCCTTGAGTTGATAGGTTCAGGCTTGAGGACTGGGTAGCTATCCACATATTTACACACATTAATCGTATATAGAGTGATGCATTGAATATAGAGAGAGTGTTATGTATTCATATATAGTGTGCAGTGGCTTGATAGGAGACTAGTGTGCTTTATATAGGCAGGGATCAGTGTGGGGTGTGTGTGAAGGTCTGGGTTAGGTGTGGGGGGGGAAGTCGGGGATCAGTGGGGGGGTGAAGGTCTGGGTTAGGTGC
>QEPC01008233.1:3579813-3595156 GCA_003113815.1 Sphenodon punctatus | reverse complement strand
CCCCCCCCCCCTTTTTTTTTCTTTTTAATATTACCACCTGAACTGGCTGGGGGCCCTTCTGGCTGCTACGTGGGACCCCTTCCCCCTCCCTGCCTGCAGTTGTAACATTGTGTCTGTGGGCGCGGAGGGAGAGGAGCCCCAGGCAGCAGTCTGCATCAGGCCAGGTAACACTTGCAAGCCTCACAGCTCAGCTCACCCCCCTGGTGCTGCGTCGCGGAGGAGTTCTCCCCACCAGTCTGGACCTGGTCCGGGCAGGGCTGGCTCGAGGAAGACCCAGGCTGAGCGGGAAAGTGCCTGGTGGCAGCTCCACTGAGTGGAACTGCAGTGGACACCTTCCTGCTCCAGCGCTTCCCGCATCAAGCTGGCCCAGCCTGCCCTGCCCCACCTGCTCAGCCCCCGGCCTCCAGGGCTGGTCGGGTGGACCGGGGCAGCAATGGCACTGTTGCTGCTGTCTGCACCCAGCCCCAGCGTGCGGGCAGTGAGCCATGAGGGACAGAGGGCACTGTGGGACCAGCTCACCGCCGGCTCGGAAGTCGGATGGGTCCAGCAGCAGGCCACCAGCAGCACGCTGCAGAGAGTAAGTCAGTCCCAAGCACCAGCAGCCCAGCGCTCCTCGGCTGCCCGAGCTGGGGGGCACCTCTAGGCAGCCAGTGGCTTCACCACCGGCATGAAAAAAGGGGGGGCCCACAGACATTTCTTGTCCCTGGGCCCATCCTAAGCTAGCTATGCCCCTGCAAAGTGGAAAGGGAGCAGAGGGGTAAGATCTGTTCTCATTAGGGCTGAAGCAAATATGCTCTTCTATTTTTGCAACACAAATTTGCACATTTGTTCCCATGAACATGTATCTGAATTGTCTTTGGGTGAAAACAGACACACCGGTGGCAAGACACTTCCCCAGCCACTCCCACCCTGAGTCAGGGAGGGGTGTTGAGCAAACATGCAGGCCATGTTGGCCTCCGTAGGTGGCCTTTGGCCCGGAATTGTCACCCAGCATCAGGGCCCAGGACACATCATGGGCCAGTCGCCTACCCACCCAGGAGCAGTAGCGGGTCCACATCCGGCGGCAGTGGAACAAATGAGTGGGTGAGTCCCAGGCCAACGAGGGCCACCATCTCGTCTGTTTTTACCCTCTGTCACCGTTGCAAAATTCATAGCTTGGTTTCTTTTTCAGTGTTTCCATCACTTCGGCAGTCCAATCTGGTAGATTTTTGTTTGTTTGTTTAATTTTTGGATGTCACTGCTGCATTTGGACCAACCTCATTTGCATCTACTGAAGTGGCCAAAGTACTGAACTGGAAAATACAGAAACGAAGATTCAAAATAGCAAACAAAACTAGAAGGAAACAGCTTTGCGTTCACTTTACTTTACTGAATTTGATATTCATTTCAGCTCTGGTATACCCATAAAGCAGATTGCAGTCAAAACCAGGGGCTTGAGTCTTCTCTCAATTATACCACGGAAGTCAATGGGATTTGTCCTGATATACATCTCTGTCAGGTCGAGTGACAGAAACTGAGAGAGCCTGTAAAGTGAGAAGTGATGCATCTAGAAAGATGCAAGGCTGAGAACTCAGAGATTTGTCAGTAGCAGTTTTGGTAAATACAGTTTTAATTAGTTGTACTGAGTGGCTGGGTTTGTCTAGGTACACTTCATGCATTTTCCCAGCAGGCTGGAAAAGCATGACTCCTTTGTGGCTTAAACCTGTGTTACACTACAGGGTGCTGATGTTTTGCTCACGCTGAACACTGTACTGTGCCCTTCTTGCAAACAGAAAATCTTGCTAGCATAGAAACCGGTGGTGCTGTGTGATGATACGCATGCTGATTTCCGATGCAAGCCACTTGCTCCTGGCGATTCTTCAGGCACCATCTAGCAGCAAAGAGGTCTTAAGCAGGAATCCAACAAATAAACACTCTCCTTGATTTTGCCTTCCATGAGACTCCTATTAAAGCATACAGCTATTCTGCCTGTTTCACTTGTCGGTGGTCACACTCTGCAGCTCTCTCTTGGCTTGTCCATGTGATACCCCACTGATCTCAAACTCCAGGTTGTGGGACTTTGGGTGGATGCTCTGGCTCTACCCACAAGAAGAGCTGTCTGCAAACTAAAGCACGCTAAAGCCAGTCACTGTCACACATGAAAACATCCATCGTGCCTTGTAAGGGGTGGGACTACATCAGGAAACTACAGACAAGTAAGCTTGACGTCTGTGCCAGGCAAAATGGTGGAAACTATCTGTAATAGGGAGTGCTGAGCGCCCTGGCTGCGGGAGACTGCCGGGCTGGCCCTTTAAGGAGAGTGGCCAGGGGTGGCTCCACAGGCGGCGGCGGGGGGTTTAAAACCCGGCCGGCCGGTAATCGAGGGAGAGAGCGGAGGCCGCTCAAAAAATTGACAAGCGGCAGCTGGGGCCCGCTTTGAAGGTGAAAGCTGGACCCGGAAGTGGGTCAGCGTCCGAGAGAGCAGAGCAGGTGGAAGGGCTCTGCGAGAGGAGAAGCTGGACCTGGAAGGGGGTCAGCGTCCTAGAGAGGGCTTGGCAGAGAGAGCCGGGAGAAAGACTCTGCAAAGGATCCTGAGCGGGGAGCCGAGTAAAGACAGAGCCGGGAGAAGGGCTCTGCGGGAGAGCAGAGAAGGAGCCGGGTGACGAGGATCGGGTTGGCCCTTGACCCGCTTCAGGATCGCGAGGTTTGGCAACAAGCTGGACAGGATGTCACAGGGTCCGGAGCTCAGAGGAGGAGCCAGCAGGACTAGAGTGTGAGTACCGGCTGTTGCCCGGAAGGGCTATGTAGAAGAAGTGGGGATGCCCGCTTAGCTCCCCAGAGGGGGAGACTTGAGGGACACACAGACTCGGGGAAGGAGTCAAGACTGGGGCAGAGTGACCCCTGGGACAGTGTCGGGACTCGGGGCTGTGGCCCTAAGGTTAAAGGGGCTGTGTCCCCGAGGAAGGGGCTGTGCCCCAGGTAAAGGGGCTGTGTCCCCAAGGTAGGGGCTGATCCCCTGGTAAAGGGGCTGTGTTCCCAAGGTAGGGTGTGTGCCCAAGGCAAGGGGGCTGCATCCCCCAGTAAAGGGTCAGGGACCTCAGAAAGGGCTGAGTCCCCAGAGCTGGCTTCCCTGGGCGAGGGGCAGATGTAAGACCCCAAGCAGGCCAGGGAGAGCTGAAATAGTGCATTTGGGGTGCATCCATTGGTCCTTCCCATCACCCCTCGAATGGATCCCCGGCAGGCAGAGCCTGCTACACTGTCATTAACAACAGAATTGTTGGCATGTTGAATCGCTGGGCCCCATCTCAAAAAAGACATAGTTGAACTAGAAAAGGTACAGAGAAGGGCAACGAGAATGATAAAGGGTATGGAACAGCTTCCGTACAAAGAGAGGCTTGACAAGCTGGGTCTCTTCAGCTTAGAGAAGACTGAGAGGGGACATGATAGAGGTTTATAAAATCTTGAGTGGAATGGAACGAGTAGATAGGGAACGGTTATTTACCCTCTCAAATTGTACTAGAACTAGGGGACACTCCATGAAACTAGCTGCCAGCAGACTTAAAACAAATAAAAGGAAGTACTTTTGTCACTCAATGCATAATTAACTTCTGGATTTTTTTGCCAGAGGATGTTGTCAGGGTCAGTAATATAGCTGGATTTAAAAAAGGCCTGGATAAGTTCTTGGAGAGTAGGTCCATTAATGGCTATTAACCAAGTAGTTTACGGGATGAACTTCTTACTGTCGGGAGCTGGGAGTGAACAACGGGGAATGGATTGCCCATTGTGACTGTTGGTTCTTCTCACATGCAATCGAGATTGGCCACTGTCGGAGGACAGGATGCTGGGCTTGATGGACCATTGGTCTGACCCGGTATGGCACTACTTATGTTCTTAGTAAAGGGGTGGGGCTAAGGCATTTGCCACACCTTTTCAACATAACCACACCCCTTACAGAGCACCATCATGGTACTCCAGGCAGGCAGGGCCAGGCAGGGCTTCTGACAGTTGGGGAGACTTATGGCAGTTTTTCCAGTTCTCCTCAGACCAAAATGTTTGAAAAGCTCTTATTTGAAACCAC
This sequence comes from Sphenodon punctatus, assembly GCA_003113815.1. Classification (NCBI taxonomy): domain Eukaryota; kingdom Metazoa; phylum Chordata; class Lepidosauria; order Sphenodontia; family Sphenodontidae; genus Sphenodon; species Sphenodon punctatus. The sequence goes on along the minus strand of QEPC01008233.1, from coordinate 3,591,099 downwards.
AGTTAAGGAGAAAGAGGTGGTGTGAGGAAGATCATGATTAACAGTCTCTCTCACTAGAAGTGTTAACACCAAGGAGGGAGAATAATTATACACCGTTGTTAATTTTTAAAAAATAGAGTGGAAGTTAGTTAAGAAAAAAAATGGATTATTTGGGATGGGGAATCTTCCTAATAATGAAATTTATTAATCTGAAAAATAACCTCCCAAAGGAAACAGTGAATCCTCCCCTCCCTGTCCCCCCTTCCCTCCTCATCTATTTGGCACCTTTAGAAGTGGATAGGCCAGAATGCAGTACAATACAGAGTAATCCTGCATCAACGAGGAGATGGATTGAATTCCCTAACAGCTGTTTTCCATCTCTACAGTACAACTCCTTTATAAGACAAACAGAAACTCTAACTGTAGAATTCATGTGAGTGCCTTTTCTCCTTCATACTTTCACAAAGCAAAGGTGGTCCAATAACACATATTAGCTGAACTACTTTGACTCCATCTGTTACTTTTGGAGCCTGTCCAACGGCAACCACACCCTCTCTCTAGATGTCCTGCTTCTGGCTCTAGCATTTGCCTCCTAGCATGTTATACCAACATATGCACTTTAGTCCATTAACTATTAGTTTTATTTACTTTGTACAGCAGACAATGTGCGTGTATTGCTTGATTTACACCTCTTTATAGAGAACAAATTAACTAAACATTCCTGAACCATTCACAAAATGATTCTCTCAAAAACTGTAAAGAGGCTATACTCTTCCATGTTGTCTTCACAGCATCTTCAGTCAGTCACCCGTGTACCTCAGTGGGTATACGGAGGGACAGCCCATTTTCACTTGGTTTTTCAGTCCAGTGTCCTATGGTAAGGAGACTTCTGTAATCACCCTGCGTGAGTGCATGTCCCTCTTACTAACTTTGGATCCTGCGGGCCAAACTTGGTAAAGGAAGAGAAGGCTCCAAGGTAAGTACTGTAGGGGCTCAGAATTTCATAACAATAGGTGCACGCAGAAGGCAGATATCACTCTTTTTATAACAACAACAAAAGAGCCGTTGATTTTAAGAATTAAAAAAAAGACATTGTCTCTTCATTAAGATACCAGACTTCATTAGTAAGTGTGCACACTGCAGGGAAGTACCCATTTACGTATCTAGCCAGTAACAATTGTAGAAATTTCCCTTAGGAAATGACAGGAGCATTGTACTCTCCACTGCTGTACAGCAGTAACAGAATCCAGTCCATGTGCCTCTGTGAAAGATGGGAGAAAGGACATTGCCCTACCATCTCCTCCTTGTCCCCCAAAACTCCTGCTTTGGTGTGGATCCTGCCAATTATTATTATTATATTATTATTATAAGCATTTATATAGCACCAGCGATGTACCTGGCGCTTACAAAGAACAAGATAGACACGGTCCCGGACCCTGCTCGAGAGGGCAGAGATCTGGCTTCCTAGAGTAAGAGAGCTGAAAGGAACCTTGAGGGTCCTCTTGTCTAGCCCCCTGCACCAATCAATGCAGGATTCATCACATCCAAAACTACCCACACAGCAAAATCTATCCAACAAGAAACAGAGGCTATTAAAAAAAAAATCTGCCACAAATAGAGACTGGAACCAACTAGAGCATTACCAATACCTGAAATGACAGGAAACAATTTTATCTTTAATGAAAGAAAGACCCAGACGCCCCAAACAGGTGAGCCACATCCACGCTGAAGGGGAAGGCAAAAAACTCTCCAAGACACTGCCAATCTGCCTCGAGGGGAAATTCCTCCCCAACCCCACATATGGCGATCAGTTAGGCCTAAGCAGGCGTGCCTCCATTGCTGCAGGAATCTTGTACCTCCCATTCCTTGTGTCCTTCTTTTTCCCCCTCACCTCTTTGCCTCCTTTCACAATGAAGAGTAGGATTCCACCTGTTCCCCTCTAAACAGGGGGCTAGGACATAAAGATGAGGCAGGGTATTTATCTGAATTTATATATCCCGCCCTATCCTGATAGTGCAGAGCAGGTAACAAAAGATAAAAACAACAAATGCCCCAGGCATACCCAGGTGTCCCAGATTAGGAAAGACATCCTGGATTCGACAGGATTTTTACTATCTGCCTTGTAAGTAGTCCTGGTAAAGTACTGCAGAGCAATTTGCAAACCATCAATGGGGACAATAAATTGAATTTTCCAACCCAAAAGTGACAAACCAGCAAATCAGGTTTCCCCAGGCAAGCTCAGAGCCGTCCCTTCCAAGCTGCAATTAAAGGATCCTCTATTGTCCTTTGTGACTCTCTTATTAATGGCTCTCCTCTTTGCAGGGAGAACTAGAGTCAAACAACACTTGGGAGAAAATTGCCAGTGTTTTGAATGAAACAAAACTCTATTCGTGAGCATAGATGCGGCGCTATAATAATTTCTAAGCATTTCTCTTGGAAAAAAATCAACAGTTCCAACTCTACCTACCTTGATGTTGAATCCTCTATTTCACATGGGGCTGCGGCGAAAGAAATCCATGAGGTAGCACCTGAGAAAATAATCTCCAAAGGTCCCCCAAGAGAGAAAAAAAAGTCAGCCAACATTTTTTTTCCTCAAGGAGAGAAAAAGTACATAGGATCTTAGAAAGAGGCTGAGCTCATCACAAACACCAGTGACCTCATTAGCAGGTCCAGGGTTCAAACCTGGCCCTTGTAATGGGCTGATGTTTTGTTTTCTTTAAGTTGCTTTTCGAAAACTATAACAAAAAAATTCAGCCTAGACTCTCTTTTAGGCAATGGGCTATTACTAGAGCTGAAACAAGGATCTGCAAAAATGGGTATTCCCAACAAATTTCCAGTACCCAACTCAACCAAACAACATTGGGTACTGATTGGTACCCGCTTGCGACTCCGTTCGGGTACCTGATGACCCGGAATGTTGACTTCTGATCCCAGAACGTTTGACTGCTGGTTCCAGTTTTTCAACTTCCTTATCAATTTATCGACTTCTAACACCTATTTATTTATTTATTTATTTATTTGTTTGTTTATATTTATTACCCCACACTTCCCACCAAGGCGGCTCAGGGCGGCTTACAGTATTAAAATTATTAAAACATTAAAGCACATATATAAAACAAATAAACACACAAAGATATGTATGTATAAAATACACATTAAAACACACATATAAAACAAACCCAAAGTACAAAAACATAAAAGCCCATCAAATCTGCTAGAATTTTTATAAAATTATGTATACCTAGCCAATTTCTTTCCCGTTCTACCCATTTTGTCATTGGTGGGGTGTGGTACCAATACTTCAGTGCACTCATTGAAGCCGTTTTAGCTGAGCTTTTCCATCCCTGATAGTCAACGTCTGGTCCTGGAAAATTGACTTCTGGTCCTGATTTATTTATTTTTTTAATTTCCATCCCAATTTTTTTGTTTGTTTTCTTGACCCAATATACCAACCGGTAATTGGAAAACCAGTACCATAAATTACTGACTTTTGGGTTTCTGGGTACCCAATTGGCACCCGGGTAACCCGTTGGGTACCTGATTCGGTGCCTGAAAATGCAGGCATTAGCTGTGGGTACTAAATTAAGTGCTATGAGAGACTCCACATGCAGCTCATCTATCAAAGAATCCATACAAGAGGAAAAATGTCTGGAGTGTGGGATACACTTTATGATCAGAGGAATGGCTGTGTAAACTGTAACTCTTATTTGGCATTGGGTGTGTGGACGCCAAGCTGCTGAGGTAAGTGCTGTAGTAGAGCTTTGCAATTAAGACTGGTAGGACAAGGGTTCAAGTCTGGCTTACAAGAGACATTATTGTACAGGTACGAGTCCTTTAATTTTTTAAGATTCCTTAATTTATTTATTTTTTCAGGCCAGCCTCACAATTAAGCAATGAGTTACTTTGAATTTGCATAAACATATAATTTGTGAACTGCTAAGCGCTCAATAATACTGCACTTTATAAATGTATAAATTGGCACATGCACAATTATGCAAATTGTCTGATACTGTCTCACTTTTGAGAGTAACTGTCCCTCATTTCAAAGTCAAAAGACTCCAAGTTGCATTAGAACTGAACAGCAGAAAAACTCCAGCAACCTGGAGATAGGATTCATTGACCAAAAATCTAAGTAACTGTATAAAAATAAACTGAGCACATCAAACTAAAATGCACTAGCTCTAACCATAATGACAATTATGGTTTCATTTGACATCGTCAGAAGTAGCTGGAAAGGACTGGTGGGTAGTACTGGGAGTACAGCCCATACTTTGGGTTAACAATGGGTACTGAAAGGTAGACAAAGCGGTGGAAATGGTGGCCCCCATCATTGATGGGGTCTGCCCTCCACTGGTTTCCCAGGTTCAGAGTTTGGGGGTGCTCCTTGATTCATGGCCACCCCGAGCTGTTCTCAGGAGGGGTGGGATACAAATTGAACTAAATAAATAAATAAATAAATGGCTCTGCCTGGATGCTCAGGTGGAGGCTGTGGCAAGGAGTGCTTTTTGCCAATTACATCTGGTGCAACAGCGTCAACCGTACGTCTCAGACTGACCTGGCTACTGTCATCCATGCTTTCATCACCTCTAGATTAGACTACTCTAACATGCTCTATGTGAGGCTACCCTTGACGATGGTTCGGAAACTGCAGCTGGTGCAGAATGCAGCGGTCCGTCTCCTGAGAGGGATGGGCACCCGGAAACATATTACACCGGTTCTCCGTTCTCTGCACTGGCTGCCGATAGTTTTCCGGGCCTGATTCAAGGTGTTGGTACTTGTCTATAAAGCCCTAAACTGTCTAGGCCCTACCTATCTGTGGGATCGCCTCACTCCCCGGGTCCTAGATCGACCCCTGCGGTCGTCCAGGGGTGCCCTCCTCGAGGTCCCCCAAGTCTTCCAGGGGGGCTACGCAGGAGAAGGTGTTCTTGTTGCCCCACCACGGATGTTGAACTCCCTCCCGGTGGGGGCTCGCTTGGCCCCGGGATCTCCCCTCTTTGAAGAATTTGTAAGACCTGGCTGTTCCACCAGGCATTTGGCGAGGGAGATGGGTGAGTGAGTGGGTAGGGTTGCGGAGTTTTATGGAATCCTCCTTTTATTATTGGTTTTAATGTGCTATTGTTTTAGTGATTGCTGTTTTATGTGTTTTATTGAATGTGAGCCGCCCCGAGCTGCCTGTGGCAGGAGGGGCAGGGTAGCAAGACTGTTAAAAATAAATAAATAAAATAAACACTCAGACTTAATGGTAGGCATTGGTGAGAAGGATCAAGGGCATGCACTCATGGACAGGGAATGGATTCATAGGTAGGGTTGCCACCTATGTATATTTTTCCAGGCCACGTGTGAAAAATACATGTTGCATGGCCTGCACTGATGCCATAGGTGTCAATGAAGGCTCTGCAACATGTATTTTTCAAACGTGGCCTGGAAAAATATACATAGGTGGCAACCCTATCCATAGGCCATGATCTGGACCCACCCCTTCCTTCCTTCCTCCATCCATAAACACACAACCTAAGCAACCCCACCAGCAATTACTATCCAGCCTGCAGAGCTTGACTAATTTTCAAAGCAGTTCATGGGTGGGAAAAGCTTGCCTACCCCATTGATGTCATGGGTCCACCCCTATCATCAAGATCCAGAAATTGAAATGGGGCCAAACAAAAATCAACCCTGGGACAGATTCAGCCCACAAGCTGGAGGTTCCCTCCTTTCACCCGATGTAGGCTGGCAGTTTATTTGCATATCAGGAGGCTGCCTCTTGTGATATGCAAATGAGGCAGTGAGATTTGAAAATTCATTTGCATATCATGGGAATTGCAAATGAGGGAGACAGACTGAAAAGTTTATTTAGATGCCTAAAGTAGTACTAGTTACAGCGGATCACAAATTAAATCAGAAACAACAATGAGGAGTTGTTGCTAAGACTGCCAATGTTATATAAATAAATTAATTAAATAAATAAAATATTAGGTAAGGATGTGGGGTTTTTTATTAATCCATAAATCCTGTGCCGGTTATGGATCTCTGGTTTTCCAGATCCCCAGAAAGCTCATTGGGGCAGTGCCACAGGGATGGCATTGGCTTAGTGCCCTCCAATAAGCTTTAGCGGGGGAGCGAGCAAGGGGAGGCGGTCAGAGGGGCTTTGCTGGCTGATTGCCGCCATCCAGTTCTGGATGGTACTAATCAGCCAGCGGGGGACAGGGATAGCCTGACTCCACACAGGCTGGCTGCTCCCCCAAGTCCTGGTTGCTGGCGCTGCTGCTCCCCTGTTCCTTTCCCACCGCTGCTTGAGCTTAGCTGGGTTCTTCCTGCACTCGGCTTTTCTCAGTGGGGATAGGGGGAGCAAGGAGGCCTCTTATGGGTGTACACGGAAATCTAGAAATATAATCTGTAATCAAGAAATCCATAAAGTCTGAGATACGGATCCATAATTAATACAAATCCGTGAACCAATACCAATTCTCATCCCTAATACTAGGAGATATTAACAGAGATATCAGATTATAGGACACAGGGTGGAAAACGTTCCTTCCACCCTGCTCAGCGTGAGTCTGGCCTCAGCTGGAGCACAACTTTCAGTTTGGGTGGCAGGGGGGTCGCATGATTTAGATGCTGGCTTACTAGTGTCAGCTCAAAGGAGAAACAAAGATACAGGGCTTGGAATACAAGACAGAGATAAGAAAAAGTACACGGATCAGGGCATGTTCAGCCTAGAGTGGAAAAGGTTACGAGGGGGACATGATAATCTTCAAACCCAGAGCATGCTGTTTTGGGGCCCTGCTTGTTTGTATTGTGGTATGCAGGGGGGTTCAGGAGCTTGAAGGTGTTTATAGCAGGGAGACTTTAGGCACTGATAGGATACTCACAGCTCTGGGGCAGCCTCCCTCAAATTGGAATCCAGTGCAGCTAGGGTTGCCACACCTATGCAAATCTTTAAGGAACACTTATGAAAATTTTGAAAAATACATGTTGCAGGGCCTGCATTGGCACCAATGCGGGCCCTGCAACATGTATTTTCCATAAGTGTTCCTTAAAAATTTGCATAAGTGGCAAGATCATGGCTATTCTCTGCCTGCTCCCTCTGACCGTATTAACCAACAGGGATACCCTATACCCCATCTTTGTATATGTTCTGAGGGGCCTTAAAGTGGGGCTGGACAAGGTATACAGGTAATGGTGACAAGGCACTCAACAAGTTCAGTTAGCGACTTCATAAAGATTGATGACATCAGGCTGAGCTCACAGAGGCAGCAAGATTCCCTGTTGCCCGGAGCAAGTGTCTGTGTTCATTTGTGCTGAGGTGGCTGAACAGACGAAAGGCGCTTGATGCTGCTACTGAAAGACAAAGGGTCTGTGAGTATGAAAGGACAAGGCAAAGTCCTAAGCCTGGCACGGCCGAGGGCAAAGGGCCGTGGCCAAGGGTGCAGGAAAACCATGCTGCTCCTGGCTCTGGGAGAGGGGAAGCCACACTGTCTCCTTCCCTGGCATCAGGAGCTGGGGAGGGAGAGCTGTGTTGCGCTGCTCACCCAGAAGGGGAGATAAGCTGCCCTTAACTCAGAAGGGGGCAGGGGCTGGATACAAGAAACCCTGCTATTGCCACTTCTCATAAGGCCTCGCTGCCACCACTCATGAAGTGGGAGACTGGGGGTGGGAGATCAGAAGACTCTTGCTCTCTGATTAATTAAAGGGCTCAGTCCCCAGTGCTCTCCTGACTCAGTTCTACTTCACTTCCCTTCTCTCTCTACAGGGCACAGGATGAACAATGCTTCCTACTTTCCTACCTATGCAGGGGCAGCTTCCTGGAGTTGGGGAGCTCTGGAGAGGCAAAGGCCAATCAAGAGCAAAGGCCAAAGAAGAAAAGGAGATCATCGCATCATGATGATGGAAACGTGAGTTTGTGACATATGGACACTGGACCCAAGTGACTCATTAGACTAACTGGGGAGGTACAAGCTTGATGTGACTGACCCATGGGACAAAGATGCACCCTGTAAGACTACATCCCGTTCAGACCACACGTCCTTGCAGGGTCCACCCCACACAGCTTGCCCATTTGTTCCTCCACCAAGACATATTTTTATTGTAATCTGCAGTGCACAGATCCCATTGCAAGTGGTCTCCACCTACCTTTTCTGTCTTCTCAGGTGAGCAGAGCTCTCCCTTGGGATCCCAGACTTTTGGACATCTGGCGTGGTCCTCCTGGCCAGCCACCTTCAGGGGGAGTTCCGTTGGCAAAGACCTCAGAAACAAGTTCCCATCTTTCTTCCATGAGAACCCCCTATTCTGAGTTTTAGGTTCAGATTCCTCCCTGCTCCTAGGTGCAGAGGTTAATCCTAACTAGTAGTACCCTGCCACAAAGAATCACCCCCTGCAAAGACTTAGGGTCAGGAGCCATACCATACAAATACTGACCGTGATCATTACAGACCCTTGATTGTTGAAACTGGCTTTTGGAGAGGACATGACCAGACAACTGTGCTGGGCAAAGTGGTGGAGATTGTTGTGAAGAACAGAATTATCTGGCATATTAACAAACATGGCATAACAGGAAAGAACCAATATGGGTTTTTTTTGCAATGGGAAGTCATGCCTCACCAATCTATTGGAGTGTTTTGAGGGTGTCAGCAAGCATGCGGATTAAGGGTGAGCTGCTCAATATAGTGTATCTGGACTTTCAGAAAGCGTTTGACAAAAGTCCCTTACAAGAGACTTGAGGAAACTAAGACTTTATGGGAGAAGAAGTGTCCTGTTATGGTTTGGTAATTGGAGAAAGGATAGTGTAGTAGCATTCAACCTGGGCTTTTAAGAGAAGGTAGCATCTGCAAAGAAAAGGCACTAAATTGAGTGCAGGTGCTTGTTAAGGGGGGATAATGCCTGAGCACTAATCAACTGAGAGCTACTGGGGTCAGCTGAAGCTGAGTAAGGGGCTAAAAGAGCTGTTCTGAGCTCAGTCTGGAGACTATTCAGGAGAATGCAAGAAGGCAGGCGCTGCCTGGGAAGACTACTCAGGAATAAGGAGGAGAATATCAGGCTAGGAGAGACTGTGCATAGTCTATTGAAATGTACCTTGGAACTGTATTATCTATAAGGGATGGATGTTCTGGAATCGGATTAATCTGTAACTGCTTGTAACACTTTTGGAAAAGACTGTGAATGTGCAGAACAGTCCAGTGGCCATTTTGCGCAAGTGCAATGGGTTTAAAATTTTTTTTATTCCTTTATTATTTTTTTATTTAATTAATTTAAATACAGATCTAATTAAATCCAGAATTAATTATCCAAATTCATAATGCAGATTCAGATCTGTAATTCCCTCCAGATGCCCACGCCTACTCTCTCTCTCTCTATAAATATATAGATAAGTATTAGCAGAGGACTTGAACACGACAGTGTACTACCTGAACTTCAGGCTTGAAATCATTGTCTAAAGCTATGGTAATGGCTTCACTCCATGGCCCTTTTCAAACGGGACACAGTGGGTGGGGGGATGGGTGTGCGCCTGCCGTGGGTGGACGCGGGTGCACCCCCACCCACAGAGTAACTGGCATTGAAGCCCATTGCTCCGTGCGTGGGTGATGGGTGTAGCATGGGAGTGCAGACACCCCCCACCCATCTGCCACGGCATTCCCATGGGCGCCTCCACTCAACTCCATGCAGTGAAACCGCGTGGAGATGGGTGGGGGCGTCTCGTGTGACAAGAGCCCATAGTTCACCAAATGACTCTTCTGAATGATCTCTCATGTTCAGAAATTCACTGATTTTAGGGCATTCAAGATGAGTATGCCGGGCTCTGAGAGAAGTCACAGACACAGTTGAAGAATTTTTGTGAACATGCAAAGGCAGACAGGACAGTAAAGTCAAAGCCTAATACTGAAAAAAAAAAACAACTCTTGCACCCAGTGCTCTGCCCCCTCTTAACATACCTTGAGATAGTACAGTGAGTGTCGTAAGAATGGCTGGAAGTGTCTTTTTCACAGCATTACAAGCAGAAGCTTGGCATGCCCATCGCATGTCACAGAACTTCTTTAATTCCAAGACCTTATTTTTGGGTTGTAGTTTCTTCTGAATGGCTATGAATTTAGCATGTGTATTGATCCAGAGAGAAAAGTGTATAATTTCTCCAGGATACTGAAATTTTTTAGTGCATGTGTATTTCCTTTGCATACATGAACAATAACTAAATTGAGCCTGTGATTGAAACAGTGAGTGTACAATGCTTGAGGTATTTCTTCCCATAGGAGAGCTTGCACTCCATTAAGATTTTCACTCATAACATCTGCACCGTTATAGGTCTGGGCAATACAGTTTTGTATATCAACACCACACTGTGACAATGTGCTCTTCATGTACTGAAGGAGAGACTTTACACCAAGTGGCTCTGCAGGATGGAAGCCAAGAAATCTTTCATATACAGTGCCCTGCAAATAATACCTCAACACAACTGACACTTGTTCCACTTTGCTAATGTCTTTAACAACATTTCAATAAATTACCAGTAAAATTACAGTGGGTGGAATTGGGGCATACAGCACGCCTGTTGTTTGGATGGACTGTGATCAATGAAGTTATACAAGGGTCCCCCTCCCACAATGGATTTCTCTGGGTTTGCAATCACTAGACAAATTAGGCCTTCCAAGTGCAGAATTGGGGCCACGGTACAGATGTGAACAGTGAGCAGGTGTAGTGTTCTCTTCCTTAATGCTGTGCAGACTCGGTCCTGGTTCATGGAGTCCTGACAGGAGGAGCAGTAGCCTGAGCTGCCAGCTGAATGTTGGCACCAGAAACTTTGTGTGGCAGCTGTGTAGATTCCGAAGAGACAAAAAAGAAAACAGTGTAGATAAGATGATACCCTTCCTTATACTGGACCAACTTCTGTTGGTGAGAGTGTGCCAACTTATTGGGGTACAAAGAACTCTCATTCCCACCTGAAGTGGTGTATTGTAGCCCAATAACTTGCAATCTCTCACCCATAGACACTATAAAGAATCATGCTTGCTACATCATCTCTTGTCTCTGTCATGTACTTGGTGATCCTTGGATGAAAATCACCCGATAGTAGTTATGGTGCTTCAGACTTCTGGACAGAAACGGTGATTAGGGGTGTGCCATTCGTTTTTGTTTTGTTTAGTTACTAAAATGAATTAAGCTCCATTCATTTCAGTAACTAGGAAACAAAAACAAATTAATTAGGAAATGAACAAAAACAAAAATGAATGAACTTTTAAAAACAAAAAAGGGGAAACAAAAACAAATGAGGTCCCTTCTGCACACCCCGGCTGCTCCTCTGCTCGCTGCCTCCTGCTGCTA
>QEPC01008233.1:3508366-3525296 GCA_003113815.1 Sphenodon punctatus | reverse complement strand
TCATGTTCCCTGATCCTGTCTGGCTAATAGCTGCTAATGGACCTATCTTCCAGAAACTTGTCCAAACCTCTTTTAAACTCAGCTATAGTACTGGCCCTTACCACAGCCTCTGGCAGTCCACAACCCAATTATACACAGAGTGAAAAAATATTTTCTTTTATTTGTTTTAAACTTGCCACCCATGAATTTCATGGAGTGTCCCCTAGTTCTAGTTGAGAGGGTAAATAACTGCTCCTTGTTTATTAGTTCCACACTACTCATGATTTTATAGACCTCTATCATATCTCCTCTCAGTCGTCTCTTCTCCAAACTGAAGAGCCCCAACCTACCAAGCCTCTCCTCATAGGGGAGCCCTTCCACCACCTTCCTCACCCATCCCAGAATCTCCTGTTCCCCAAGTCATCTTCACCCCTTCACTCATGCTGCCCCCTATCCCTTGAACTCTCTCCCCAAACACATACATTCAGCTTCCCCTCTCTCTCCTATCAAATCCCTCCTAAAATCTGCCTCTTCTGTAAGGCTTTCCCTACCTTCTCATCCCCCACAGATTACTTGCTTATGCTTATCTTTATACTATCTTATTCTTCAGGATTTCCCTTTGTAACTAAACTAACCTGTACACCTGCAACTTCTCAGCTTCATGAATGTGGGTGTTTTGTTGTTAGACGCCCATCATGCAAGGTGCAGGCAGGACTTCATAGGGCACCAATGTGGCCCTGCGACATTCATGATGGGTGGGGGAGGCACTTGTCGAAAAACACCCTGTATACCTGCCTCTTCCTATGTGCCTCTTGCCTTGTTTTCCCTCTCTTGTCCGTCTCCATAGTAAACCCCTCAGGGGAGGGACCTGTCTCTAATAACAACTGTTCAGCACCAGGCACATTGATTACACTATATCAATAAACAACAACAACAAAACTAAAGTCTGCAGGATTTAGTTCAGAGTATCCAGGAGAAGCCATTTCTCCAGAAATGCTTCTGTTTCCAATGAAGAGCTGGGAATATTTCTTCTAGAGTTGATGTACAAGCATTGTGATAATAATCAGTTTGGGCTATTAATATGCATTTGCTTTATTTCTTTTTGGTGTGCTTATTTGCATATAAATAATGCGAATGCTGACTCACCCCACAGTTATTTCATAGGCAGGGTCAGTGTCAGAGCTTTAGGAATGCTAATAATAGTAATACTTTAGCTTTGTGTTTTCAAAGCACTGGCCATGCTTGTGTATGCAGGGAGCTATTTTCTGTATGCTTTGTGAAAGGTGTATACTTCCAAAAGTTTATAGAGAGAGATTTGAGGATGTTTGAAAAAAAACTTCCCTTATTATTATAGGATAGCTCGCTTAAATCAAAAGAGGGGTTAAACATATGTTTTAAAAGTTAGCAATTATGAATATTTCCTCCTCAGAGTGGAATCATGAGGGGGAGAACTTGCCCCAATGATGTCACTACAGTTGAGATGTGCTTTTGATTTTAATAATATAGGGAAAATAGACACTGACTTTAAAAAAAAAAAATGCAAAGGCAATAAAAACTACCATTGTCTTCTAAAGCAAGGGGAAGTTACAACTGGATAAAATAGTAAATCACAGTGAAACAAAAGCCTTGTCTGGAGGGTGTTCAGCAACTGGCAAAGGAATCTGACTGGTTGAGAAGAATGTTTGCCAAGCATATACACAAAACTACAAGGGGTTTGATTGTGCTTTATGGGGAAGAGACCAGAAAACCAGCTGCTTGGAGGGTAGTTTGCGGTTGTTATTTTGGACTGATGCACTTTATTTGCATTTTATAGGGAACAATACAAGAGTAGCCAGAGCAGCCAGTGGAAGCTGTTTGCTGCTGCTATGTGACAAGGGTATATGTTGGTGTCATACAACTGCAGCCACAGGAAATAAATATTAATTTATCACTAGGACTCATGTGTGTAACAGTCTCATTACACGCTGTGAAGGCTGTGGAATAAAAAATTTAATTTATCCTTAATATAAAATAAAAAAGAATTTAAAAATGTAGTGTCATAAAACACTTCTTATAGGGGTTCAGGTTTTCTCTTGCCATCTTGGTTACTAGATTTCACTAAGTGTTTGAGGTAATACTTACATTTTCTCATATTACCTAGACAAAAAAACTTCAGTTTAAGAAGCTCGTTAAGGCAGCATTATAGAGCCATGTAAAAACGGCCTGTGAGGAGTCACTCAAAAAAGAACAGAAGGTTGTTGCCTTGTAAAGAAGGTTCTTCAAGATGGCTCCAAACATTCTCACAACACCCATCCTTCCAGTCCCGCATGGAATTTTCTTATATTCCTAAAAAGGGTTGGAAGGATCTGTCATTCTGAGGGGGAGAGTGTTTTTTATACTAGAGGAGCTTGAGACCATCACGTGGTCTATTATTTGAATATGGTGAACATGCACAACCCAGTTGTGGGAATGTTGGAAGCCATCTCGAAGAACCTTCTTTACAAGGCAACAACCTTCAGCTCACTCACATGGGAAGGAGTTGTTTGTAAACAAACAGCTTTATCTCCCAGTCCGATCAGTGTCCTGCTGTCCCTGCTGCTGCAGCACTACGAGCAGGAAGAGGCAGGTGAGGGATGGGGACCTGAGGACCTTCAGCCCCTGGACTGCCCTTTATTGTTTGTAATCACAGAACACATGTGTTGTTGGAGGAACACTAGAATGGTCGCCAACCGGAAGTTTTTGCTCTACTGACTCGCTTAGGCGCTGTTCAATGAGAGTTTGCTACCACCTTAACTATAGCCTCTCTACATATGGGTGTTTTCAGACAAGACGCTCTCCACACACTACCCACCCACTATACATGTTGCAGGGCTGCTGTGTTGCCCTATGGGTGCCCTGTAACATGTATGTGGGTGGGGAGTGTCTTGTCTGAAAACGCCCTATGTATGGTTCAGGAAATGGAGAGCAGTAATTAGACATGTGAATAACTGTCTCCTGGTATCTGACTATTTATGCCTTTTGTTTTGCATAAATTTATGTTGGATAAAACCATGGCACTGCTTTCCAGTCATTTTTTAAAATAAGTGCTTTAATGCATTTTCACCACCTACAAAACGTCATTCATTATGGAAAGATGCATCTCTAACAACAGTAAACCACAAAGCTCTGCAAGGGTATATAAAGGACCCAGGTGTCTAATGCCCCTGAGACATTTGGATGGACCCATCATTTGGCTCTTACCAATGTTGTAATTATAGTACATACCTCCCAAGATGTTCCGTGTGCAATTCTTCCCTATACAACTACCCAAAAACCCTGAGACCACTGAGAAGGTGCTTATAAATACAGAGGTGTAGCTATAATGGGATGGGCCCTACTGCAGAAGTCGAAAGGCTCCCAACTTGCCTCTCTCCCAGCAGCAAGGGGCACAGCTACACCAGGTTCTTGGCCTCCTGTGCACGTACACCTTTGTATAAACAATAGTAGTACTTTACTTTGCACTTATAGACTACCTTCCATAAAACAATGTCAATGTGTTCTCCAGCCATTATTAAAAATACATGGTGCAGGGCAGCAGTAGAACCAATGCAGACCTGCAACATGTGTTTTTCATAAGTGTCCTCTTTTAAAGGGGAGGTATGGCCACCCTGACCCTAGGTGGGGGAAGAGTCCGTGTGATTGCTGCCATGGGTGTGTGGGGGGTGCGTGCACGCTCCCACACTCCCCCCATCGCTCACACATGAAGCAGAGGGCACCAATGGTGGATGCTCTGTGTGTGGAGATGGGTGGGTCGTGGGAGTGTGCGCCCATCCACATGACGTTTACACAAGTGTTTCTGCATGTGTCCGGTGGGTGGACATGTAGGGGAACGTCTCCTGTAAAAACGGTCATAGTCTCTCTGGATTATATAGGCAGGGGTACAGTTAATACGCAGTTAGAGAAATCCTGACCTGAGGTCCTTGCCAAAGCTCCCATTTATTTCAGCAGGGTCAGAATTTTACCCAAGCCCTAATATGTAACAACGGGAAAACTGAGCTGAACGCTAACATTTTGTCACGTCTGGGATAACAAGAATGTGAATAGTCGCTCACCCTCCCTCTACGAAGGTCGAACTCGATGCGCAGGTTTTCACAGGAGCTTTATGCACGTAGGCCAGGGTGGGGAACCTCAGGCCTGGGGGCCAAATGTAGTCTGTGGCTTATTTTTATTTGGCCCGGTTCCAGGTCCTGCATCTGGTCCCTGGATCCAGTTTCTGCTCCCAAGATTGAGATGAGGGGAAGAGAGCAGAGTTGAGGATGTGCACATAAGGATAGGGGACAGATCCATGATCTGGGCTCTCCTCTTCGTACACCTCTGCCCCCAGTTTCTATGGTGTCCTCACATAGTGCCCTTCTTAGGTACATGCAGTAAGGTAGCAATCATAGGCGTAAACTTAAATAGAGGGGGCTGAGCCCACCCTGGAAAAAAATATAAAATACTGTAACCCCTTCCTGAGTCTCTGTTGTTTGGAGCTAGAAACAACCTTAAGCAGCTGCACTTGGAAGTAAAATTAATGCTACAATGGGCATTTTTACACACACACGTTAAAGTTCCGGATGTTTCAATCTTCTGGGTTTACAGGTCCACAAGTAAGTTCCGGATGCATTTTTCTCACACACACATACTGCCCTGAGGCAGTTCCTGGATGCATTCTTCACACAAGCGCTGCCCTGAGGCAGCCTAAAGTAGCCGCAGCTGTAGACGTGAGGGGCTGCCATGGAATCCAAGTGACCACAGCTGCCTGGAGCAAAGCAATTTACCAGGAGAACTTTCCATACGCAGAAGTTCAAAGATCTGGATGTTTAAGATCTGGGTGAGTGATTTAGACACACAGAAAGTTCTGGATGTTACAGCAAACATCCAGGAGAAACGCGTGTCTAAAAACACCCATTGTGAGGGTGGCTCCCTCCCTTAAAGAAACAGTCTCTTTGGAGGACTGAGGTAATTTCTGACCCTGAAGATGAAGAAGCAGAGGGTGGAGTCCTCAGCCAGCAGGCTAGAGAGGAGCATGTAGCAGTAGGAGATCCTTCTGTTTGTCCCCACAAGTCCAGGTTTTCCCCAAAGAACTGACAGAGGAGGACAGGTGGCAGGCCCCAATCTGGGACCTGAGGAGAAGAAGACTCTTAGCTTAGTCTAGCAGCCTTGAGTGGAGAACAGTTCAGCCGGCTGGCAGAGGCAGTGTGAGAGAGCAGGCTTGCACCAGAGACATGAGGAAAGAGAGCTGCATCACTCCCCTGACACTCCGATTTTGGCCTATGGAAGTGTTAGGGTCAGTTCTGTGACAGGTGGCAGTGGCAACGGACACCCTCTTTGCAAATAGAGGGACACTAGATAAGAGCTCCTGTGGACCTCACAGAGAGGTCAGTCCTGATAGCCTCAGGTCCAGTGCTCCTGAGGTTTCAGGACAGGCTATTTCTGCAGGACCTTCTTCCCACCCATAACTTTGAGCCCCAGGGGTGGCTGTTTCCTGTGGAGCCTCCCCCCTCACTTTCAGTGAATCACTGATCCTTGAAAAATACCCAAACAGAAGGGGGCGGAGAAACCTGTGTATGCATATGCATGTCTCTGAAAACTTATGACACTTTGTATTTTTGTAAGAAAACACCAGTAGGGTTACTATACTTCCCCTTTAAAAGAGGACACTTATGAAAAATACATGGTGCAGGGCTGCAGTGGTTCCAGTGCAGCCCTGCAACATGTATTTTTTATAAACATCCTCTTTTAAAGGAGAGGTATGGTAACCCTAAAGGGGAGGGGCTATGGTGGTTGGGCCATGGGTCCCCCGCATTTTATTTTTGCCCTGCAAATTCTAAGGCTGGCCCTGCCCCCACCCTCTAAAATTTTGTAAAATCTTATGTCTGTGGTAGCGACCTAAAAAATCAGAATGGGGAATGCGTTTGAGGGCTATTGTTTGATAGCAGGGCAAGTTCGGTACAATCTGGCGAAAGGGTCTCCAGTGTAAAGCTCTTCCAAAAAATAAAAAAACAACCAAACAAAAAAACCCCACGCACACACTTTTAAGAGCAAAACTCCTCAGAGGGTATTTTCAGATGTGACGGGCCTCTGGGCTCGCCATGCTGAATTCTGGACCGGGATTGTTCCCTGACCCCGGCCCATGATGAGACGGTCCGTCCTTCAGACGTGCCGGCCGCATCACTACTAGGAATCAGGGAGCCTCGCCCCCCACTCCCACAGCTGACTCCCCTCAGAGAGGCAGGCCGGTGCAGTGGCCAATGAGGCCGTTGTGTCTGACCGCTAACGGTGGCCAGGACCATGATCAGGAATGGGCCAAGGTAACAGACGTTACCTTTGGCCCTTTCCTGGTCGTGGTCAGTCTGACCACGATTCCGGCACTGCGGCAGGCCACAGGGCCGGAACCGTGGCTAGAATTGATCCGTGCCGGGTGTTTGCTGTTGTGAACCTCTGGCAGGGATCAATCAGATATTATGGGGATCGCAGCCACCCCACTGTATTCACTGTGGTTCAGTGGGGTTCACTGTGATCCTGTAACGTTTGAAAATACCCAGAGTTGTAGTAATTTTTGCTCCAAATTGCCAGGGTTATATAAGTAGCTTGAAAATTGGCAGGCTGTTTGTTTATTATGCAGGCATGGACCCAGAAAGCAGTTTTAAACAATATGATACCTAAGTTGCAACTCTTCTCTTGGAGAGCTCCCAAATAGTTCTGACCCATCTTTTAGGTTATACTGCGCAGGTCAAGAGCCTTAGGCAGTTCAATGGTCTAACGGAGCCTCACCTGGGTGTCCTTAATTTTGAATCTGACCTCCCCCCGTTGGCATGGTTGTGGGTGCCAGCCGGTCAGAGTACCTACTAGTTTGCAGTAAGGGATTTTGCTGACTTGTAATGTCTTTATTTTGCTTTGGAAAACAATTATTTGGGGGAAGCTTTGTGTGATGGATAGTTAGGAAATCATGGTAGATGACAAATGAAGTCTCTATGGTGGCAGATGAAATATATACAGGAAGACTCATTTTGTGTCAGAAAATGTTCTCAGGCCATTTCCTTTGCATCCTGAAAGCCTGTCCCCCACATGGGATTTGCAGCTTCAGAGAGTTTCAGTCGCCCAAATCACCAGACTCTCTAGTAATAGATCCTGGTGATTATTAGAGCAAGAGCAGCTGAGTCTAGTGACTGGAACCAGGAGTCGTCTGGAGTCATCAGGTACAGTGGGGTCTTGTGGCATGAGCAATAGGGGAGAGCCGGACTAGGCTGCTTATTGAAAGGAGTGCAGGATCCTAAGTATTAAATCCTGCCATTAGCCTTGTCATTTAAAAAGGAAGAAATAAACACTTGCTGGCTAGGTCCTCTTGTGGTGTGAGGTGTTGCATCACATTTTCCTGGTGCTCGTTTTTTTTCATATTGGAGACCCTGGTTCAAATCCAAAACGTACAGTACGCAGCATTTTGGGGGTATGTGAAGGTTTTGGAAAGGAGAGATTCTCTTTTCTTCTAACTGAAAAAGTTGGAGGGAAAAGAGAGGAGCATGATGCATGCCCCTGAGAGTCACCGTGTCTTCACTCTGCTGTTCAGCCTTCCATAACCTACGGATGAAGACAAAGTAGAAACATAAAATGTCCGAGTTGGAAGGGACCTCAAGTGTCATTTAGTCCAACCTCCTGCTTGGACGCAGTATGATTACAACCACAAAATCCCCAACAGCTGGGCTGGTCATCCTTTTTTTAAGAAGAAACCTCCAGTGAAAAAGAGCTTATGAGCTCCCTAACCAACTTGTCCCATTGCCAAATGGCTCTTACCATTCTATCGAACCAAACTCTGTCTTCCTGCAGTTTGAGCCCACGATTTCTCGTCCTAGCTGCTGTAGCAATAAAAATAGTTTATTTCTTTCTTCTCAGTGGCAGCCCTTTAGATGCACACAGTCTGCTACCACCTCTCCCCTTAGTCTTCTCTTTGCCAGATTAAACACATTCAGTTCCTCCAACCTTTCCGCATAAGCCTTTGCTTTCCAGACCCTTTATCATCTTTCTTGCCCTCCTCTGAACCCGTTGCAATTTGTCAATAGCCTTCTTAAAATGAGACGCCCCAAACTGGACACGTTATTCCAGGTGAGGTGTGATCAGTGCAGAACAGAGTGGAGTTACTGCCTTGGCTGACTTGGAGACACGGCTTCTATTAATGCAGCTTAAAATTGTATTCATCTTTTTTTTGCAGCTGGATCACATGGCTGACTCCTGTTCAGTTCGTAATCAACCATAATCCCTAGATCCTTCTCACATGTGCTGCTGCCAAGCCAGGTAGCATCGCCCATCTTATACTTGTGCATTTGGTTTTTCTTCCCTAAATGCAGAACTTTACATCTGGACTACTACACGCAATCCAGGTGATATCTTTTATTGGACCAACCTCTGAACTACTTTGTCTCCATCGATTAGTTTTGCCTTTTGGGACTGACACTGCAACCACACTCTCTCTCTAGTCAGCCATAGCCAATGTATTTTCACACACACATATGCGCTCCACTTTATCTTGGGACATGTGTTAAAGACTGTCATGCCTATGGGTGCAGCCACACAAGATGTTATTCCACTTTGGGCAATGCTAACACAACAATGCAGTGGCTCGAGTGCCCGGCAGCTGCCAGATGTTCACCATGGTGCCCCGTGGTGGAGTGAGCAGCCAGCTACTACGCAATGCTTCCTCCGTAAAAGGCTGGGGATGCAGCACGTAGTAACGCTGCCCAGAGTGGGTTAATGGGCTGCCTCCCACGTGGCCAGGCCCACGCAAGCCTTCCCCATGGGCGGTCCGCCGGCACCACTGAGCGGCGAGCGCGGTTACCATTCCCGTGTGACCATGTCACAGCCCAGGATGGGATAGTGTGTGGACCAGGGTGCGGGGGTGAGGACCCCCGTGCCAGGGTAGATTGTGTGTTCTGCTTTCCCTGCTGGCCCAAAGTGTGGTGGCTGCGTTTGCCCTTCCCATGACGCCAGGTGTAGGGTGGCCATACCTCCCCTTTAAAAGGGGACGCTTATGAAAAATACACAGTGCAGGGCTGCACTGGAACCAATGCACCCCATCTTTGCAATTGCCTTAGCTGGCCCCTGGGTGCACATACATGTCAGCAAGCCCGATTTCTTTTGAAGGTGCACCAAACAAATACACACATTCACAAGGGCAGCGTTGAGGCAGTGTATGGCTGCCTGCGAGCTGTAGATTGCCTTAACTCTCCATTTCCAAACTTTGTGACCTTTCAGTTTTAAGGTACTCGTGCTACAGGAGGGGACAAGAGAATCAACGTTTACCTTAAGTCTATGTTAACAAGTTTTTTAGTGACCTAGAATATTAATCTTTTATGAGCTGGTACTGTATTATACTTCTGCAGCGCTGTAAATACTTGTGGTTGTAGGCTCCAATATACAAGCAGGTCTCAGCCCTATAAAACATGCAATTAGAGCTTAGTTTGTGTAAAAAAATAAATAAATTGCCAAGGCTGTAGCCTGCTACAGAAGCCACACCCCCCTCTCCAGAGCTTGTCAGAGCAGGGAACTGAACCCCAGCATCTCACTAGTAACAACCCAACCACTGAACTACCCTGGCTCTCTACCGCGGAAGACAGGCATGCTTGTGATGATGACATGTTTAGGGGGTTGGGC
The DNA here is from genome assembly GCA_003113815.1 of Sphenodon punctatus. Taxonomy (NCBI): domain Eukaryota; kingdom Metazoa; phylum Chordata; class Lepidosauria; order Sphenodontia; family Sphenodontidae; genus Sphenodon; species Sphenodon punctatus. The sequence continues at coordinate 3,515,672 of QEPC01008233.1, read as the reverse complement.
AGGAAGGCCAAATAAACCACCCAGGTTTTTTTTTTGCTTGTGTTCCCAACCCTGAAATGACCAGTGTTGGCCTTTTTCTGGTCTTCCACATTTCAGGGTGCACTCTTCTACTAGGAACATTTCCTGGGACTCTGTGCCCCCTTGAGTTGAATATAATTGCTGGGCTTCAGTCCTGGCAAGCTCCCTCCAGGAATTAAAGCCTGCTTATAACACAATCTCAATTAGATATCCAAGGTAGCCTAGTAAATAAGGTCATGACCTTGGTTTTAGGGGACCAAGGTTCAAAACCAGTCCTAGGGCGTTTATAGACGATCCCGCTGACAAGCGGGATCGCTAAATGCCGGCTTTCCCCCCCACCCCCCGCCTTCTCTGCATGCCGTGTCTGCTGTTCAGACACGGCGCAGAGTGCGAGTTCGCATGCGCGCCCTTCCGCGCATGCGCACTCGCCCACGGAACCTGGAAGTGCGGCATAAAGCCGGCACTTCAGGAATCCGCGTCGGAGGGGGCAGGATCGCCTGCCCCCTCTGACGCGGGTTAAAAAGCAGCCACAGCGAGTAGACGAACGCCAAGAAAGGCGGCTGATCAAAGGATCAGCCGCCTTTTTGGTCTCGTCTATAAACGCCCCTAGCCATAAACTCCCTGGGTGGCCTTGGGCAACTCACTTTGCCTCAGTTCTTCATCTTTTAAAATTGGAATAATAATGGCCTAGCTCACAGGTTTGATGTGAGGGTGCACTAGATAAGGACTGTAAAGAACTCTGAAGACTGGATGCACAATTTAAATGATAAAATAATAATTCAGAAAAGTTTTGAAGGCTTCCTGCAAGTTGCATCTAAGTACAGTGAAAACATGTGCAAAATGCCCAGAGGGTGCTCAGTACATTACTGAACTAAGTCTCAAGGTTTGCTTTGACAGAATAAAATAAAAAAGGAAGGGGAAGGAATTGGTTGACCACAGTTAAAGATTATAGGATATACTTTGTCACAACTTCCTCCTTTTAGACTATACGTGTGGCAGAGTCGCGGGTGTGCACCCTGCACAGGGGCTTTGGGAATGGCCCCTTTAAGATCTAGGAGGCAGCTAGTGAGAATGTGAAGGTTTGGACACAGGTGAGAGAGGGGGCTTCCCTGTGGGGTGGCTGGCAGGCCTGAAATACTGGCAGCAGCAGACTGGCCATCCACCAGCAGGATGAGATGGAGCAGCAGCCAGCCAGTGAATGGAGCGCAGCGGGACCCAGGAGGCTCAAGTGTGGCCAGGGATGGGCCCTGGCTGAACCCTGGTGACGTGAGACCTTTTGAGAAGAGACAGCGAAGAGACTAAGGACAGGCCTGGGAGCTAGAGAGCTTGCCCAAGAAGGTACTTGTGGGACGTGAGCAGTGGAATAGGGATAGCAGGGAGCCTGACTGTGGAGCCCTGGCAGGTGACATAGGCAATGGGCATCACTGTGCATTAATAGCGTATTTTTAGGAAGCCTCTTCCGATCTAAGGAGAAAGCAGAGATGCCTCTAAAAACATTTATTTTAGGCCCTTTTTAAATGGATGCCCCCCTCCCCGCCCACGTGTGCGGGTGGGTCTGTGGGGAATGCACCCCCACCCACTGCACTGCCCACCCATTGCCCCATGCATCCACGCCCGTTTAAAAAGGGCTATGGAAATGCTGCCATTATGAAGCCTTCCTTTAGCCCTCTTTGTGCTTGCCTGTTGGCTTGGGAAATTCATTTGGTCTTAAAATGAGGCTCAGCTGCCCTGAGCCATTTTGGGAATAAATAAATAAATACATTTTGAATTAAATTAAAATTGTTATTTTAATGTGAAGGCTAAGCAAAGGTTCTGCAAAAGCTAAAGAAAATCTGTCAAACTGTTTAAGATATTCGAAACTTCCTATGAATTGAAGTCCTGACTTTTATCTAATGCGTCTTGACAAGTATTATTACAATGGTGCCTAAGAGTCCCAGTGTACAAGGCCTTGTACAAATATCTGTAAAGTGCTGTCCTGTGGAGCCCTTTCGGGTGGTGAATAGCTTATTAATTCCTGGCTGTCTCTGCCTGGAGTTAGAGGCATTGGCTGCCTGTTGTGATGAGTTTGTTCATATTTGGCTCGACTTGGGCACTGCTACTTTGAGTGCAGGATCAGAGTTTGGAGTTGAGGAGGCTCAATCTTGTCTAGTTTACTTGGATCGGCTTTGATCGATCTTCCCCACCGATGTGGAGGATGTGCTTGGGAGGGTGTCGGGTGGCCGACCAGTTGTGAACTAGATCCATGTCCATCCTGGCTGATGAAAACCAGCCGTGAGACACTGGGGGTGGGGGGTATTTCTGGTCAGGGTTGTCAATACCTCTTTTCAGGAAGGCAGGATGCCTGATGGCCTTAAAACTGCAGTTGTCCATCCACTGCTCAAGAAATCATCTCTTGATGTTGACTCCCCTGCCAGCTACTGCCCTGTCTCTAACCTCCCCTTTTTAGGGAAGGTTATTGAAAGGGTGGTTGCCTTACAGCTTCAGGCAGACCTTGATGCAATTGCATTCCTGGACCCATGTCAGTCGGGTTTTTGTTCTGGGAATGGCATCGGGGCTGTGCTTGTGGCTAGCTATGCTTGATGATCTCCGTTTGAAAGTTGACAGGGGAAATTGTAGCTTGTTAATTTTGTTAGATCTGTTGGCGGCTTTTGATACTGTTGATCATGGGTGTTGTTGACATGGCTGTGGGACCTGCCCGGGGTGCGTGGGATGACTCTTGAGTGGTTTCGCTTATTCCTGGCTGGGCGAACCCAGAGGGTGGTGATGGGTGGTGGCTCGTTGTCCCCTCGGGTGCTCGTGTGTGGAGTCACGTAGGATTTCATCTTGTCTCCACCCCTGTTCAATGTGTATCTGAGGCCCCTGGGCGAGATTGTTCAGAGATTTGGAGGTGCCATCAATAAGCTGATGACACTCAGCTCTCTCTCTCTCCTTTTCATCTGACCCATGTCCTGCAGTCTTAGTGCTTACCCGGTGCCTGGCTGCCATTGGGGACTGGATAGAGGCGAGCCGACTGAAGATGAATCGAAACAAGACTGAGGTGATGATGGTTCGCTGGCTGTTTGACCTGGAAGATGTAGGGACCCCTGATATTGATGGGGTCCAGCCTTGTTTGGTCAGTTAGGTTCACAGTCTTGGGGTGCCCTTGAACCCACTGTTGCTCCTGGATTGTCAGGTTGCAGCGGTGACCAGGAATGCCTTTCACCAACTACATCTAGTGAGAAGGCTGCAACCGTTTCTGTCAGATTAAGATTTGGCCACTGTCATTCATGCCTTCATAACCTCGAGGCTGGACTACCGTGATGCGCTCTACATGGGGCTGTCCTTGAAGACTGTTTGGAAGCTGCAGTTGGTGCAGAACATGGCGGCCCATCTTCTTTTGGGGGTGGGTTACTGGGAGCACATTACACCGGTGCTCCAGAGTCTACACCAGTTGCTGATAGTTTTCCAGGCACAATTCAAGGTGCTGGTTTTAACCTATAAAGCCCTAAATGGCTTGGGCTCCAGGTATCTGAAAGACCCGCCTTCTCCCTTATCTCCCTTTGTGTCCCCTGAGGTCATCTGGGGATGCCTTCTTGCAGGTGCCACCTTCCTGTGATGTTTTTACAAATAGGACACACAGGGAGGTATTCCAAGTAGCTGCCCCATGATTATGGAACTTCCTCCCCTTTGAGGTTTGCCTAAACCCCAGCTTGCAGCCCAGCCCAAACCTGGTGGGACCTGTAGGCCTGGATTAGATCAGGGCTGTTTTTGAGCCAACCTATTCAGATTAGTTTAGGCTGGGTTGGGCTAACCAAGCAGGAATGCACTCCTACAACTTGTTGCAGGGCACAACCCTTGCAGACTTATGAATGCTTATTGTTTGGGTTATTCACCAGCTGAAAGCAACTGGGTGTGGGTGACCATTGTTTGTGAAACTGGATTTCAGACAGTTTGGGGGGAAAGAAGCCTATAAAGAGGGAGACCTAGGAGAAAGAACAAAGTCCCCACTGAAGACAGACTGTGGAAGCCAGATGAGCAAGGATAACCTAAAGACTCCTGTTGCCCCTAGCATCCCTCAGGGCTGCCCCACTGTCCCTGGCGCTCCCCAGTGACCAGGAATGCCTGTTGCCTCTTGTGCTCCCCAGAAGCTATTGATGCCCATTGCTGGGCTGTACCTAGGGATGCCTGTTGTGGCAAGCCCAGGGATACTATTTCCCAGTGCCCCCATTACCCATAGTGCCCCCAGCAATGCCCATTGCCCCCTGGTGTCCCTCAGTGCCCAGGGATACCCATTGTCCTTGACACACCCCGGAGCCCATTGGCCTAGGAGTGTCCAATGCCCCCAGTGACCATGAAAGCCCAGGGATGCCCCACTGCCCCCAGAACCCAGGGATGCCTGTTTCGCCGAGCATCCCCAAAAACTCAAGGCAGGGATACCCATTTTCCAGTGTTCAAGGATGTCTGCTGCACTTGGCACCTCCGAGTACCCAGGGATGCCCATTGCCCCTGCACTCCCCAGAGTCTAGGGATGCCTGTTGCTCAGCTGTGCCTGTGGATGCCTCACTGCCTTCAGTGTCCCCTAGTGCCTGCAGATGCCTCTCTGCCCCCAGCAACCTCCAGTGCCCGTGGGTGTCTGTTGCCTCAGTGCCCCCCAGTGCTTGTGGATGCATGTTGCCCCCAACACTCCCTAGTGCCTGGTGATGCCCATTGCCCAGAAATTTCTGTTGCCCAGTGGTTTCCAGTGCTGCCTGTTGCTTAGCGTTCCCCAGTGCCTTGCCATTCCTATTGCCTGGTGTTTTGCTGGGGCACTTGGTGCTGGGTCTGTCATGAGTCTCTCCCCTTTGCCCCTTTGTTCACAGGCCATTGTCCCTGTCCTATATGGTACATATGATGGGCCTGCACCACGCCCGCTGCTTCTTTTGCTGCATGGGCTGTTCAGCAGCAAAGCACACTTCCAGTCTCAGGCCGACACACTGGAGCACCCGACTGGTCACAAGGTGGTCAGCGTGTGATGGGACAGGGCCAGGCATCCTGGGGGACGGACGAGAGCAGCAGGGGCTGTAAATCAGGTTGTGTCTATGTGGTGTTTGGAGGGGCAGAAGGCTGCCCATGTGGGAGGGGGGTGTTGGGTTGAGTGCTAGCAGGTGTCTCTTGGGTGGCAGAAGTCACCCTGTGCAGGGAGCCATGTGCTTCTAGGGAGTTGGAATGGAGGGTGTCCATGTCCAGCATGGCTCTCAGGAGGGCAGTTCATGCCTACTGGATCTTAAAGCTCTAAGAAAGAGGGTTGAGGAGGGGGCTGTAAGACCCATGGAAGCCCCAGAGCCACTCAAGTCTGGCCTTAGGCAGGGGCAATACCGACACTCACCTGGGCCCTGGACTTTGGGGTGTGCCATCAATGCTAATCCTGAAGATCCCTGGGAGCCCCAACAATATTACAGCCATTCCCGTGGAGCCCTGCCACTGCTTCTGAGGTTTGTGGTGGTGGTGGGTCTCCCGGGAGTCTCTGGAGAGATGCATTGGGCAGCAGCAGAGGATTCTGGGTTTACCAGGAGGTGGGTAGCTAGACTGTGCTGGAGAAGAGGCAGGACATGGCATTCAGGAAGTGGCACTGGGGGTTCATCTGCAGAGCACTTGGGCAGTACTGCAGAGCACTTGGGCAGTACTGCAGAGCACTTGGGCAGTACTGCAGAGCCTGCCTCCCTGTCCCAGCTCAATGTAGCCAATACATCCCCACCCCGTAAGTCCTGGAGGCCCCCCGGAGCTCCTGCTGCCACCCCACGTGGTTCCTCATGATAGGAGTAATTAAAGGAACAGGTAGAATCTGATTGGGATGATGCAGGTGAATTGCTAAACCTGCAATGGAATCAGTTTACAGTCCCTCACTTGCCCATCACACACACAGAGCCCCTCATCTCTCTCTCTCTCAAACACAAACAGTCCATCACATGTACACACCCAGCTCCTCTCTCTCTCACACACACACACACACACAGAGCCGCTTGCCCCTCCCATCCACATAATCAACCTACGTCCACAAAAGGTCTGCACTATTGGGTCAGACCAAGTGTCTACAAAAATAAATTCTCTAGACTCCTAAGGAAGCACCAGATTCCCAGTTGTTAAAGCAAGGGTACAGTCATGGGGGCAGGGCCATCAGCCCCAAATTTTATTTTCACCCTGGATCCTGAAAATTCTAAGGTCAGCCGTGGCGCCACTGCTCAGTGCTGTTGCTGATCCACCTTGGGCTCTGCTCCCACTGCACTGTCTACAGGCCCATCCATACCAGCAGCTGCCATCACTCTTCCTTGCCCAGCTAGGTGCTGACCATGGATGCCTGTAACCATGGCTAGAGCCCCCACAGCTCCCTCCTGACCGGTGAAGTGATGAGTTCTGATCTCCAGCACCGCCTGAGCCAGTTGCACTTCAGCAAGCGTGTCCTGATCGGTCACAGCATGGGTGACAAGATCATGATGGCCGTGACACTGGCAGTGCAGAGGATAGGTGTGGGTGCAGTTGGCAGCACTGGGAGCAGGCATTGCTTCTTCTGCATGGCTAAGCCCACCCTAGGCAGCAGGCATCTCTTTGCCACCCCATACTTTCACAGAAGGCGTGTGTCTGTAGCATTTTTCTGAGATTATACCAGCCCTTCCAAGTAGGGTCAGGGTTGCTAGTTCTGGGAGGAGAGACCACAGGATAGCAGAGGGTGCTGCAAGAAGTAGGATGGCGATTTAGTATGGAACGATATTCCCTTTATGTTCTTAGAGAGCAGGGGTCTTGTGGTGTTTGCTACCCTACCCACATATTCCTTACTCTGCAGTTTCATTACTCACTGTAAAGTACTGACATAATGTGCTCACGGCAACCCATCCCTGAAAGGAGCTGGGCCGCTGTGTCCTGCACCAGTGGCAGCTTCCGAACAGTCTTCAAGGGCAGCCCCGTGCAGGCTGCATTGCAGTAATCTAGCCTTGGGGTAATTAAGGTGTGGATGATAGTGGCCAGTAGGGGTGGGCGTGCCGGTAAATCCGGTATCCGATAATGCCGGTACTGGGCGTAGCAGCATTATCGGATTCAACCCGGTAAATCCGGTCCCATTACCGGAGTCCGGGTGCCGGATTTTTTTACATTGCAGCCATTTAAATGAATGGCTGCAATGTAAGTCCCACCCAAAAAGTAAAAAAAAAAAAACCTCCCCGAGTCCAGGCTGTGCGGGTGGAAGGGGGGGACACCCCCCACCCACCCTGCCCAGCTTGGATTTTTGTTAAAAAAAGAGCCCCCCCCCAGCACCAGCGGCCGCGGCGTTCCCGCAGCC
>QEPC01008233.1:3487874-3504368 GCA_003113815.1 Sphenodon punctatus | reverse complement strand
GTGTGTGTGTGTGTGTAACAGAGTGCTGTGGGCGAGTCATGGCAGAATTAAGCCCACAGCAGGTTGACACTCTGTTACTGGATACTGTCCAGCAGTTAAAGGGTTAAGCTGGGGCCCAGTGAGAAGTAGGTGATCAATGTGACCTGAGAGGGTGGGTCATGTGACCTGTGTGGGGCTTAAGACTAGGTGAAGCCGTGCCGGAGAGTTAGTGTTATTTTGGAGACGTCAGGGTGAGAAGCTCCAGGATCAGCTAGAGCCATCCCACTGGGGAGCTTGGATGGGACCCATGACCCTGCCTAAGGAAAGTGCAAGGGGGTTCAGGAAGGCCCTGAGGGGCAGGGCTTAGGCCAGCAAGGATCTTGGGAGCCTGGGTGAGAGTGGAAACTTTGAGGGGAGGCTGCAGGGAGCCCTGGTGAAAGTGTAAGGTGGCAATGGAGCTGGCAAGCCCAGTGTGAGAGTAAGCATAGGGATACAGGGAAGGTGGAGAGAAGATCCAGCTCTTGGGGCAGGTTTCTGAGGCACAAGAGTTGGAAGTCCTAGGAAATGGGGCAGCCCTAAGCTTGAGTGACAGATATCTAACCAGCTCTTGGGACAGAACACTCAGAAACAAGAGCTTGTTGTTCTTGCACTGTAAGGAGCTAAGGAACACTGCATTGAAGGCTAGGAGGGAGATACCAGCAAAGCTGGGTGTCAGGGCTCAACCCCCAGGCCCTAGGAGTGCTGCCCTGACTGCTGGCACCACCACTCAGGCCTGATTTCAGCCTAGCTCCTGCCTCCCCATGTATCCTCTTGTGTTCTCCCAATCCTTGCCATGCCACGCACATTCCCAGATGTGTCCCATTGCTCCACTCCTGTCTCCCAACTTCCTGATCGGCTACCAAGTCAAGTACATTTTATTCACCGAGTAGCCAGTAAATTCCATGAAAAAGATATATATACAATAAATAAATAATTCAATAAAAACAAGCATTAAATAAAAGTGTCATTAAACAACAAGCGTCTTGTGCATGTGAAAAGCTAAGACGGTAAAGACAGCTATAGACTTAACAGGTGGGTCACTCGTAGCTAAAAGAAATACCAGTCTTTCTATAATGGGAGTGATTGGCTACTAGTCAATATTAAGGCCAACTGGTAGCTACAGGAAGTTGGGTGGAGTAACTGGTCGTTCCCCCACTATGTGTCTGTCGTTATTGTTGCCACCATGCTCCCTCTCTTCCCTAGTCCTTCTAGCCTATAGTGGTTGTTTGTGCGTGTTGTCTTGATCCAGTTGTGTTCCTAGCCTCGATCCCTTGTACTCCTTTAGTTTCCAGGCTTCCTGTTCCCCTTTGTTTCCAGGCCCTTGCACCTCTCTAGCTTTGAGGCTCCTTGTTCCTCCCTGTTTCCAGAACTCTTGTTCCCGCCTTTGCTTACGTTCCTTGCGTCCTTGTTTCCTGTTCTTTCCTGGACCTCAATAATGAGCCATATGCTCTCTGAGGCTGGCAAGGCCAGTTCTCTGTGATGAGCTTCACTCTCCCTCAGATTGGGGACTGGCGGAGATGGCTTTCCTTACCATGTCGCTACTCCTCTCTAGGTCTCAGGTTTGCCCTTTCCCAGTTCTAGCCCTTCCCTTCAGTCTCTCTGTGCCCAGACCCTCATTCCCCTGACACTGGGACCAGCGACCCTCAATGACCTGAGGTAGGACTACAGAACCCTGAGAGGCTAGGGCTCTGGAGAGGGAGGCACTTAGGGTGCCAGACTGAAGGGGGTGTAGGGCTCAGACTGGGGAGCCTTGAGCGGGAGACACCCCAACAGCCCAGGGATCCTGACTGACCCAAAACACCATGTGTAGCATGAAGTGCACCTCAGGCACTGGAGGAGGATTGAAGTACTGTAAAATCACAACAAACTGTGTATGAGGAGCATCATGGGCGGCACTAAACCTTACTGGGAGCTAATTCCCCAAGACCACAAACATTTGCACCAGCAATGGGGAAGTCGCTGAAGGAACAGTGAGTGCTCCATGGAAGAGAAGACCTTCCCGCACCCATGGAAGAAAGAGCTGGAAAACCACTATGAGTGAAGGTGGCTGCCACGGGGAAAATGTGAGTGGTGCTGGACCTGCAGGGACTTATGGTCAGGCTGGGCCACCAAACAGTTACAAAGTGCGTGTGCCATCCAAGCACGTTCAGTGCCGCACATGCTGTGCCTTTCCAGAACCTTGTGAACCTGCAATACCTGCTCACCAACTTGGTGGAGGCCAAGGGCCGGTTCATGTGTCTAGTGAACCCGGAGGCCATTTCCGAGCACCTGGATGATATTGTGAGCTTCCCTTAATTTCAGTCATCGTATCCAGGGCCCACTCTCTTGGTATTTGGCTCAAAATCTACCTATATCAGATGAGCGGTTGCCATCGCTGAAAGAGAGAGAAAGCCTTTCTGTACACGGGGAAGTGCAGTCTAGGGCATGAGTGAAGAAGGGCCTTTTCTCTCCCATGGACCGTATTGAAAATGAGTACAAACTCTGAAGTCTGCATGGATGTTGGGGGTGTCTTAAGGCATGTGCTCAGGAAGAGAAAGGTCCAGATCATAGATCTTTACCATGGATCTGTCCCCTATTCTTGTGTGCATGCCCTCATCTCGGCCTCTTACTCTGGACACAAGGGCCAAATAAAAACTAGCCATGGGCCACATTTGGGCCCCGGGCCTGAGATTCCCTACCTCTGGTCTAGAGTGAGCCTGAGCCCCTACTCAGTAAGGCTAAGCCAAGAGAATGTGTTCCTATTCTGCAGGGAAATACTGACCTTTTGGGAGCGCTTGCAATTGTTGGTTGGTTGGTACTTCGTCAGTCTCTGATGTTGATATTGGTGCCTGTGATTTTCTGTAATTTTCTTTCAATTTCATCACTTTCTGCCATTTTTTGTCACTTTTGAGAACTTTTATGGCAGCTTTACAGCACTTTTACAAGAATTCCCAGCACGTATGCATCCCCACAGTCCCTGGGGTGTGCACAGTGGGACTTGGGATTGGCCCCGTAGCAGCTCTGATCAACTTAACGACAAATGGTGAAACCAGCAGAAAAGTCGGTAAGTTTCTGCATTGCGCAAATGAAGGCAAATGACCTGCTTCTGGTGGAAGCCGCATTCACCGCACTTTGTCGATTCAGGCCTCCACTCAGCACACACAGTGCTCTCTCCCTTCCCTCTGCAGCACTGACAACCACCTGGAGCTCAAGCAGCTCTTCCCACAGGCAGCGTCCCTCCGCTAAATCTCTGGTGCTGGCCACGCAATCCATTTGGATTTGCCCCCAAAGTACATTGACGTCATTTGTAAATGCCTGGGGCCCTCCCCACCCTGCGGTGGTGGATTGTGTGGCTGGCAAATAATAGAGCCTTGGGTTAGGTCCATGACAATTGTCCCCTCCTACCCATGGCCAGTAGCGGAAGAGCAGTTACGGTCTGTGGGGTTCTGGCAGCTGAATCCCCTTGTGGCTGGAGTGACTTGTGCTGACTGGTTGCAGCTTCTTGGGCCACTAGAGAGTCTTTAACGTGAAATAAGTTGCTCCCCACACTTTAACTGATTTCTGACATGCCAGGGCACGAGGCAGGACTGGGTAGCCTGGCCTGCCGGTGGCTGCGTGCCAGGGCAAATAGAGCCTGGCATGCTGGGCCAAGGATTAATTCGCTGTCATCAGCAGCACCGAGCACCACTCCACGTGATTCCAAATGTCCCCCTAGGCCTAAGGCGGGGAAACTGTGGCTCTGGAACTACATGTGGCTCTTGGGCAGTTGACGTGTGGCTCCTGGGCAGGGCCAGCCGCAAGCCCTGCGCTGTCTCATTGCTTCCGGTGTGTTCATTCACTTCATGGAAGTCTCATCAGCTGAATCACAGCTGCTTTGCAGAATCTCAGCAGCCAGGACTGCAGGGCAGTGGCTCTGCCAGCCAATCACAAAGCAGGACGGTCTCAGTCTGGGAGACACTTGGAAGAGGCGCGTGCGTCTTGTGGCTCTCGCCCATATGAAGATTTTAGTGCACGGCTCTTGGCGTTGGGAACTTTGCCCACCCTTAGGATACTATCTTTTTCTCCTTAGAATTTCCTCAATTTCTGGCACTCGATATAAACACAGAACACAGTTCTGAATCTTTTTACGAGCACGTAATTCCCATGGCAGTCAATGTAGCCCTTATGTTTTTTTTATAAGGTAAACATGACAAATGATGACTAACTCAATCTGCAAGTTCACTGTAGCTTTATTTGCTGAACTGAATAGGCGGCAATAAAACTGAGGCTAACCTCCAGATCTGTCATTCAGGAATCTAAATAAAGCATCAGAAATGGAAGAAATAATGAACACACATGTTATTACTGTACAGAGTTCAAGAAGCCATTCTGTGGGTGTTGCTTGGTAACGCAGGACATTGAAAACTGTAGCCCAGCATCACGTCCTATTTGTTTTGCTTTTGCAAAAAGTTAATTCATCCTCCTTTTGGTGCCAGTCTTGATATTTTAAATGTCTGCTGATAATTAGCAAGTTAATTATTTTATTTAAACTTATAGCCGAACCTAATCCGCGGGCTCAGGGCAGGTTACAGTATATAAGATAGATACAAAATAAAATAATCAGAAATATATAATAAAATCCAGTAAAAATATACCGCCCACTAAACTTGTCACCGTTACAGCCTATACCACCCTACCAAATGTGTGGCCAAATAGAAAGGTCTTTCACTGCCTGAAGAAGATGCACAAGCTTGGAGTTGTGGGGCAGCCACCAAGAACAACTTTTTGCAGGCCTTATGAACTTGGGAAAATGGTGGAACTAGCAGAAGGCTCTTTTTGGCTGACCATAAGGATAGCAACAGAATATAGGCGAGGCTTATAGATATGTAGGGCCCAAGCCTTTTAGGTGCACTGTAGTCCACTGCTCAATATTTTTGGAAGCTATTTAACAAAGGCTGAGTAAAATGGTAAGCAGTCTTATGTAAAGCAGGAACAAAAAACTTGCATTCTGATGTGTTCCAGCCTTTTATTTCCACCAGAATTTCTAACCTATCAGTAGTAAAGGAAACAGTAAATGTTATTTTCCTCATTGAGTGTTAATAATAAACACACAGCACTGCTAAACTACACTTATCAAAAATACTGCTTATTTGATGTTCCAGACATATCACTCTTTTTGGATGATAGTTTTGCAGTTGTGAAATCAAGTGAAATAACTTGATTACTGATTGAGTTTAGACAATTAGGGTGTAATCTGCCACCCTTTAAAGCCAATGCCTTGGCTCCCATTGACTCTAATGTTGGAGAAGTGTGCCCTTAGTCATACGCTGGGTACTCACTGCAGATGTATTTCTTAGATCTAGAAAAAAATGAATAAAGACACTTCATAGCAGCAACTGGGGCATTTAGACAACAGCAAGATCCATAATTTCCCTCATTGAACCTTTAGCAAATGAACTGGGAGAGGAAGAAGGATGTCACTAGGGTTGCCAGACTTCCCCTTTAATCCAGGCCGCTTATGAACACTGTATGTAGTTAGTGTGTCAGGGGTGTATCTAAGGGAAGCATAGTTTAGGGGAGCAATGTGTCAGATCACTCTCAGTGACTTTCTCCCTGTGAAATTTCGCATGTAATTTGCTGGGTCATGGAACTAGGCTCAGGGGAAATTACTGGGATGAGGTGCCGGCTGACTCAGGGAGGTCGTTGACTTGGGGAGTGGGGGGAATGAGGCTGCCAAGGACTCACCACTTCTCCCTGGCTGGGAGCCAGTGGCAGCTCCAGCAGGTGGGGAGGGTTTATTACAGGCTCCCCAAGCAGGGTGGTTGCGAATCAAAGGGCGTTTATAGACGAGACAAGAAAGGAGTCTGATCCTTTGATCAGCCACCTTTCTTTGCGCTTGTCTAAACATTGAGGCAGGATCTTACCCTGCGTCTGACCGGGCAGGCGATCCTGCCCCCTCAGACACAGATCCCCGAAGTGCCGGCTTCACGCCGCACTTCCGGGTTCCCTGGGCGAGTACGCATGCGCATAAGGGTGCGCATGCACACAAAGACTCTGCACCGTGTCTGAACATCAGACACGGCATACAGAGGAAGGCTGGGGGGAAATGCCAGCATTTAATGATCTCGCTTGTAAGTGATAACAGCGGCCCACCTCCAAGCTGGACATGTTCTGCAGTTTTTGAGGCTCAGTTTGAGACCTCAGACATCATGGTTTTTTTTGGAAATGTTGGGTTCACTTGAAACCTGAATACACAGAACTAGTATTTGTTTTTTAAAATATGGAAGCTGAAAAGGATTATTTTTTTGGGGGGGGCGGGTTGTGTTTTATCAAAACCCATGTACAGCCCTAATTTTTGTATTATTATTTATTTACCACATATATTGCTCCTTCCCATGCTACATCCCATTCTATATAAGTGACATTTCCTATACAATTGATGCAATTCTCTAGCCACTGAAGTCAAACAGCCTGGCTCTCACTGACTTTAATGATGGATGACTGCACCTTATGTTTCTTCTGTCAGTGCTCCCATTTGTCTGTGTGCTCTCGTCTTAGATCTACTGCTCTATCACACATACTGCCTGGGGTTCTTCAGCGGCCTTTAATGTAGTGCCGGTAGCCACCTTCTTGCCCCTCATCAGTGATGATGCTTTCTGTCCCACAACTGGCCCTTCTTCCACTGATACCCCTCAATTATCCCCCCCCCCCCATCCAGTGATGATGCTTGCTTACCACAACTGCTCCCGCTCTGTTATCACCCAGTAATGATGTCCCCTGCAACTAGCCCTCCCTCACCCACCGATACCCCCTTTCAGTGATGATGCCTTTCACCCACTGATACTCTGTCACACACACTTACACCCCCCCCCCCAGGATGTTCCCTACAACTGCCCCCTCACCCATTGTTACTTTCAGTTCCCCCCCTTCAGTGATGACGTCCTCTACATCTACCCCATGCCCATTGCTACCCCATGCCCATTGCTAACCCCTCAATTGCTCCCCTCACCCAGGGGCGAGGTTCCCCTAACTTACTGGTAACTCGCCTGCCCCCAGCGGTGCGGTGCGGTGCCCCCATTGTCTCTGCCCAGCACACTGTTGCCCCCCCCCCCCTTGGGTCCCAGCCCATTGATGTGGCTTTACTCCGCCCTTTCTGTTGTCCCCATTTAACAGCAACCGCGCCCGCAGCCCCACTGCCGCCCCTCTCGCTACTGCCCCGGGCAGGCGTCCTAACCCCCCGATGGAGAAAGGGGATCCGCGGCCGAGCCCAGCCGCAGCCGCAAAGGGAGACGCCTGCCCACCTTGTCCCGCCCCGCTTGGGCGTGGATTGGGGCGCTTTCCCCTCCCGCCTGTCACTCAGAGGCAGAGCCGCATTCGGATTGGACGGTGGCGCCGCCACTCAGCGCTGGAGCCCGCCCCGGGCCCCTTGTTGTCACGACGCCGCGGAGGGCTGGGGCTTTTCGCGCTGGCTTCGCTGCAGCTGTAGCCGCCGCGGCGACCCGGGAGGGAAGCTGCTTTTCCATCTCTTCCTGCTGCCCCGTCCCGATTCCGCTGGGCCGGGGGAGGCAGCTTCGCTATGGCCACCAGCACCACCGGCTCCACGCTGCTGCAGCCCCTCAGCAACGCCGTGCAGCTGCCTATAGACCAGGTGGGTGGGGAGGTGCCCGCATCTCCTGGGGCCCGGGGGAAAGAAAGAATCTGGGATTCCTTTCCTCCATCCCATCCCCCTAACCATCCCTCCCTGCTCCTTCCTTCCCTCCCTCTCTGCATCCCCCAATCCCTACTCCCACCAGCCCCAACCCCACCCCACATGGCAGCCAGACCCAGGAATAAACCCATTTAATGTGTGTCTCTTCCTCTTTTCCTCTGGGCTCTGGGCACAAGAGCTGGGGGGTGTATGAAGGTGAGGCTGTGCCTTTGCACATCCATTCTTTTGTATGTGCAGTAACGTACGTGTGTGTGTGTGTCTCTCGATCCACCCATCTCGAGCCAATTTATATGCGAAATCTGCATGTTAGACGCATCTAGTAGCTAAAGAAGCTACAGAATCTTACCTGCCCAGGTACACACGTGACGTGTAACTGGTCAGTGCATGTGAAATGGCCTATTAAAGTGTATATTGGGTCCTACTGCTGTTGTAAAGTTTAAGTATGCATCATCTGTAACTAGCTTAATGTATATTTATACAAATTTGTGTCAGTCTCTTTAAGTGTGAGCTAGTTGGTATGGTCTGAGGATTGGAAGCCTTATGTCTTTGGGGTGAAATTTGACTCTTTTGAACTAAATGGCAAAACTCCCATTGACCTAAATTTAATGAGATGAGTATTTCAGCCTTGGTTGGTACCTCTGGGTGGCATTAGGCAAGATACGTAACCTCTGTGTACCCTTCTTTTTTCCAGATGTAAAAGAGATATATAGATCTAACCTCCATTGGTTGTTGCAAAACTTAAGAAAGTGCTTGTGGATCAAGAGTGGAACGATGCTGTGTATTTAAGCAGAATGTTGTTTATTTTGTATATACGTGCCTATGTTTGTGTAAGCAGAATCGAATAAGACACATTTGTGTAAATGTGTATGCACTATTTTTCTGTGCCATCTTTGGTCTGAAGATCTGAAAGTACTTGATAGTTGTAAATACTGTAAGCTTCACAAGGCACTGGAAGAGTATCACCTGTGTCTTGCACCTGGGTAAACTGAGGAACACGAAGATTGAATGATTTACCCAAGTTAACAAAATGGGACTGTTGGCAAAGCTGAAATAAAGCTAAGATCTCTTAACTTCCACTCCTTTCCCAGTATCTGGGATTTTTGTGTGTGTATGGCTGGAGCTTAATCCAATTAAAAGTTAGATTCGCTTCCATGCTTGCCAGGATAAATATATTAAACACATTTATAAATATAACATTAATGAGAGTATAATGATAGCATGCTCCAGGTTAAGGAATAATAAATAATAATAAATTATAATAATCATAAAAAGATAATACTAATATCTTTTTAAGGGCTGCTTTATATGAAAAAGTATGAATATGTAACTTCAGGAAACAATATGAAGGCTGCTCTGGGGAAAGCTGCTAAGTTTGTAAAATGCTTACGAATAGAAAAAGAAAGCGAGGGGAAAATAGACTGATTCAAAGTGTTTGTGCACACAGGGAATCTAGGCTTTAATAATGGGCTTCATCAAATCATAATATTAAACTAAAAAAACCTCAAGATAAGCAATGCCAGTTAGTAAGCAACAGGTCTAACGTGGGTTCTTTTATGAATGGGGCAGAATCTTTTAAAACTGCAGACATTTTTTTATGATATTGATGCAGACAAAACTCGACATCAGGCAATTCCAACCAAAATCTGACAATGTGGTAGATGGTATGCATAATTCCCCTTGATCTCATTAAGAGGTGCATGCTCTTGAGAACCGTATTGTAGCCAAGACTTTGAACTCTGCTACTTCCAGACTGTAAACTCTGAGGCAGGGACTATATTTCTCTGTTTGCCTTGGGTTCTGAAATCCTTTCTGGATGCAGTAAAAGAGAAAAAAATAACAATAATGCAGGATGTCTTCTCTTTTGTTGTTTGAATCAACCATATTGGTGTTCGCTTTAAGACTGATTTTTTTTTTTTTTGGCACAGCCTGTCTGTGCTGTTTAACCATTTTTAGTGTGCATTATTAGGACATTCATGTATCAAAAGATTTAGTGTTCATCTGGAAGGTTTTCATTTAACATGTTGGGTCATGCAAGGTTTGTAACCTGTATTGTTTACAGTTTGCAACCTGCATGAGACTCGCTTCTTAAGTAGTTAGTCCTATCTATAAAGTTAAGTAGAAACTTCATGGGTAATGTCAATCCAGGATCATTGGGAGCTAGATCTTAAATGAGATTTTGCCAAAATGGTAAATCTTGTTGAATTCCCAGTTTCTGATGCCATCTTGGCCAATTTGAGAACCTCGTCACTGGGTAATGTTTTGACTAGCATCTCGTTACTTGATTTACTACTTTGCCAGTTACTGCTATGCTGTCCATTTCAAATTTCGAGAGGTAATACTGATGCAATACTTCATTTCTTGCTCTCCATTTTCCATTGTACTTCCTTGTCATTCATTGTCTGGTACTCGGATTTCTTTACTAATCTGCAATCCACTTGCAGTTTGGAAAGAGAAACAAAGGGAAAGGGAAGCAAAGGAAACAAATTGGTCAAATTGTGCACTCTTTCCCCACCCACTCAGAACCTCTCTCCTGTAACTAAGTTAAGCATGTGCATCTGCAGCTTCTCAACCTCATGAATGTGTCCTTGTCTCTCCTGAAGTTCACCTCAGCCATGTCTCCCCCTCCCTTGTGTCCCTTCGATTGTAAGCCCCTTAGGGTAGGGACCTGTCTAAGTATTGATTGTACAGTGCCAGGTACACTGCTGGTGCTATAATCATAATAACAGTTTTGATTGGAGGCATGAGTGGAGGTTAAGGGGTGGGTTATTTGCACAATGATTTGCTCAGAAATGCAGAAGCAACTCAACCAGAAGCAAAACGGTACCCTCAGCAATGCGGTATGCAGTAAATGAACAGTATGTTGTAAACCTAAGCAGAAAGCTTGTAAATCAGGATGGTATCTCACAATATTGTGAGAATTGAGAAATTGCATCAGCATCTGGAAGCAGTCGGGGAAATCAACCCCCAGTTCTGATATGGTAAAATTTCTCATGAGCAGCAATTTAGCTGCTTGTTTCAGCCCTACTGTAACTTACAAGGCCTGGGATAAGCACTTGCTTGAAATATATTTTGTTCTGTATTCCCCTACTCCATGGACTAATAATATTGGTTTGCAGATGTGAAAAGCGTGCGTGCATTTTTTTGGTTGATCACTTGGTCAGAAGTAAAGTTTAAGTACAGATTGAAGGTTCTCAAAATTTTATAATCCTTTGAAAGGTATTTATTACTAGAAGTCCTTAAAAAGAAAAAACGAGGTGAAAATTTGTATAACAAGCTTTCTCACAGGACAGTGTCTTACACTTTCCCTGTTTAAACGCATCTGCAAGAAGTACCGAGAGTAATCAAATGGTCTGAATAGTGGAGGTGGAGTGAGAGAACAAAGAAGAAATGGAAAGTGAGCACACGCTAGTTTATCTGTGAACAAAGGTTCTGCGTGCCATTTAGCAGTACTGTACAAAGCACTGTAGGGTACCTTTTCTATTTTAAAAATGCAGATTTTGCCAAAGTAAATGGGGCTTTGTTCAATAGTAAAAGGAGTTATGAGGTGATACTTACTCATGCATGGTGTAGTTATGTATTGAAAGATGGATAAAGGGCTCCTTCAGGAAGGACCAATAATAACACGGTACTGAGACTAAATCCTCAATTGCGTGGCTGTTCCTAAACTCTTCCCAGCAGCTCTTCCACTTGTACAAGCAATATCAATTTAAAGTACACCCTCCTTTCTTCAGGTTGTAGAAAGAAACTTTTTTGTCTCTTTCATCTGTATGAGGGTAGCCTGTGCTACCCTTTCCGCAGAGCCCCGTTCTAAAGACCTCCTGGTCTGTGATTAATTTTGAAAGCTGTTGGTGAAAGCTGTTGAGTTGCTTGATAGTGTCACTGCTTCTCCATAGGATTTGGAAGACAATAAGCTCTTAATCAGGATAGACACTTAAATGGGAAAGGACACTTAAGAATGACTTTTTCCAGTTCTGTAATTGTAACTAAGATTATCTCTCCTTTTAACTGGAACAGCCATCTCATCTCCTGAGGTGTCCTGATAAATTTCTACTGTACTAGCAATTCCGAGATAGTGTGGTTGCTGTGTTGGTCCCAAGCAACAGAGAGACAAAGTAGTTTGAATGATATATTTTATTGGACCAACTGTTGTGGGTGGAACTAAGGAAGCTTTTGGGCCAGGAAGGGTCCTTCGAGCCAGAACCACTTTGTCCTACTGTACTAACAGAGGAGAGATGCAGTTGTATTAATTTCACTCTGCTGCTGGCTGACAAAGTTCCCAGCAACAGTAAAGGCACTGAATCTGCCTTTGTGTGCTTGTAGAGAAAGTAGGGTTTGCCTACAGTGCTACCGCAGCAGTAGCAGTACTACTACTGTTTTCCCTTTTGGTTTTGTTGGTGGAAAGAAAGCTATGCTTCTACTGTAAGAGTTAATATGTAACCAGACTTTTTAAAGAAAAGATCTTGTGCAGAAATGGATGTCTTGCAATTTGTGTGGGAACTAGTCATTTCGGCACTTTATAGGGGCAATGGGAATCTTTTGTGGCATTTATAACCCCTGAAAATTAGAGTGAATTTGAATGTTTAAAGCATCCAAGGCTTCCACATATTCCAAGCACTTGTTGAGATGGGGTATCCATATCTTTTTCTCTGTAGTCCTGCTGGTAAATGTGAAAAATGGTTGGTGGCAAAGAATTGGTTGCAAAGTAATTAATTATTGGTGAGAGGCGAGGGAGGATAAATAGGAGGCTGAGAAACCTAGTTCCTCTCCCACAAGTCTTCATCTCCGCTTCATCCTTGTCTCTGGGTCAACTCTGCAATTCTTCTCTCTTGTCTCTGCTCATTTGAAATTCTCTTCTGCTGTCTGGAGGATAACTCCTTTCCCTCTAGACCTAATGCCTGTTGACTTGGCTCTCCCTCCCCCAAGATACAGGTGACTTGCAGCACTGGTACCTTCCTGTTGCTGTAGAAACAGCAGGCTGTAGTTGTAGAGGATGTGTGCTGTGTAGCCACTGGGCTAGTGAAGTTGGAAGGTGAAGGTACTGCTGTAAGGGAAATAATTGCCCTGCAAGGTGCCAGATCCCAAGTGGAAGTGAGAGAATCTAAGTTTTTAACGTGGATGGTATAGAGATAGCAGTTGGCTGCTGCTGAGTGTATGTGAAGAGGGTACTCAGGAGGGAGTCGAGCAGCTGGAAAGATAAGCCTGGGCAATACAGGTATACCTATACTGACTGTTCTTGTCTGCAGAGATTAAACCCAGACCTTCTAGATAAAGACATAAGACTGTAATCCTGGAGTTGAAGGACTAGGTGCATTAATTAAGGTCAGTAGTAGAATTTCGTTTCCTACATGTGGATTTGTCAGCAGAAGGGAACAAAGTTCTACTGTGTTCAGGATGGATTTAAGCATGTGTGATATAGCTATGCATGCAACTATAGAGCTTTGACCAGATGAAAATGAAAAAGGTGGCTGAATAAACTTCTGCTAATTTCTTTACTACTTTTACAGCAGGAAATGCTGCATTACTCTCAAACTCTTGGGGCATGAATAGTCCATTTGTCCAAGGCTAATAGGAATCTTTCCTAGATGGATATCTCTGAAGAATTCCTACACTTGCAGACAATTGTACCGTAGCTATTTTTCAAACCTTCACCAAGAAGTGGCCCAAGTAGAAGCTGACTTAAATCTCCTTGATCTTCGCTGCTGCTGCTCGGAAGTCAGAACCCTGTGGCAATTGTAAAATGTGACCCAAAATTGGATTAACTTCTCTCTGACTGGGAGAATCAAGAATAGGAAAGGCAAGTGATGGAGTTGCTCAAGGGAAAGGAGGATCAAAAATGTGGTGGTTGTGGGAGGTGTAGAGCAGAAGAGAAGAAGTCCGCTGTCCCTCTCGCCCACACTCCCGAAACTTCACCTTCACTTCAGCTAGTAGTGGCCAGCAGACTGTGAAGCAATAGAGTAGCAGAGAACGGCACTTTTATGTATGTATTTTTGTTTTACAATTTTATAGCCTGCCCCTTCTGCAAAGCAGCTTGGGGCGGCTTACACTTTAAAACAAAAATATAAAATACCAATATAAAACCACATGGTGAAGCCATAAAAATATAAACAACCCCCCCCATCTCAGACCTCCCTCCCCTCATCTGTCCCCTCCACCAAATGCCTGGTGGAACAGCCAGGTTTTACAAGCCTGCATAAAAGTCAGCAGGTCTGGGGCTGGGTGAGCCTCTGCCAGGAGGGAGCTCCACAGCCGAGGTGCAGCCACTGAGAATGCCCTTTCCATAGTGGGCCCCCCTCCCCGATTTACTTGGGGGGCCTCCAAAAAGGTGCCCCCAGCGGACTGCAGGGGCCGATTGAGGACCCAGGGAGTGAGGCGGTCCTGCAGATAGGTTGGGCCAAGGCCATGTAGGGCTTTAAAGGTAAGAACCAACACCTTGAATTGGGCCCAGTAGAAAATAGGCAGCCAGTGCAGAGAACGAAGCACTGGTGTAATGTGCTCCCGGCGACCTGGCCCCGTAAGGAGCCGGGCCCGCCGTATTCGGCACCAGCTGCAGCCTCTGTACCGTCACCAGGGGTAGCCCCACGCAGAGAGAGTGAAAGAGGATTTGCTCCTGTTCTGCAAAAAGCCAAGCAAGGCAGCATGGACTCTAAAATTTATGACACTTAATGGCCGCTACCAAAGATATTTGTGGGACGTGTATCTATTAGTATCCTAGCACCCTTCTTCCAATGGGGATAGGAATATTACTTTGCTCATTCATCCTCTGGATAGTGTGCTGCTTAACCTCTTGTAATATTTGACTAGTAGGCTTATTTCTCGGCTACTGGTGTCAGTAAAATGCACTGCTGTAGATGGCTAGAAAGAGAATGCTTACGTTCATTAGAAAAGAGGGGTATGTGTGAAGTTTATCTTGTAGGGAAAGTGGGAGAGGCAGAAAATGTAGGTTGTGATGGAACAGAAAAGGAAAAGAAATTAATGAAAAGATGTGCCCCAATCCATCATAAGGGAAAAGTGAAACAAGGAATGGAAGAAAACGAACAATCGCCAGAGATGAGGTAATTTACGCTTTTGATTGCATTAAATAGAAACTTGATAGCGAATAATTCATTCGTAAACAGTTTTTAAACTTCACCAGGTATGCCTTTTGGGGGAAAGTGGTGGCATTGGTACCTTTCTTTCTGGCTTTGTCTTTTGCTTGCCAGACGTTGGGCTGTATTGGGTAGGAGTGGAAAAGTTTAGCTGACAATGCTAATTATAGCACAAAGGTGCTTCAACAAAACATCTAAAAATGTTCTCCTGATCACGAGCACCTGTTCCTGCCTGGGTTTGTGACTCCATTAGTCTTCCACCTCAGGGTGATTTATGCTCTCCCCTTTAATGTCCCTTCTCCTGCCTAACATGGAAAGTCTGCACACATCTGCGTTATGTAAATATCACTCCTAGGAGGATTGAAACCATGCATTTTTAAAAAATACAATGGATTCAGTAGATATAGAGCCTTCTACAGATAGCAAAGGCAATTTACAATACTGGCCACCTGTTCAGTAAATTTATTGATTAATTCACATTTTTATCCTACTCTTCTCTTTAATGCTCAGGATGGGTTACAATATATAAATATTTATTCAAAAATACGCAGTTAAAACCAAATAAAGCCTGCTAACCCCCTAAAAATTAAAAATACACAAATAAGACCAAGTAAAATCCCGTAATGCCCATTAGTCCTACCTTTACCTGCCAAATGCCTGGCTCAATGGAAAGTTCTTGCTTTGCCTTTGGAAGATGAGCCATAAATGTTGTATTCTACTTACTTTTTGGAGTACTGTAAATATGTAGAGTATTATACAGCAAAAGTGCATCAGCTTTTGTGCTCCACTTTTACTCTACACAGTTGATAAAGCAGAAAGACTTCTTTAAAAAACAACAAAACACACAACATAGTACGAAACTAGAGATGAGTGACGGGCAGATGGGTTGATGTGGGGATAGTCCAGTCTATTAAGATTTAACTTGTGGCTTGCCAGCCTTTATCTTAAGTTGCCCTTGGTTCTCCTAACTAAGGTGGTAGGGATACGTGTTATCTTTCGTTCAATTCACTTGTGCACTTAAGTAAATTCTTCAAATTTTTACTTCCTGGAATGGTGGTACTTGATATGTTCTCTAACTTCTGACAAAAGCTATATTTTCTTAATTAGGGCTAGTATTCGTCACACAGTTGAGATGTCTGTTTCCCAAACTTTAAAAAGTGGAGTCTCTCTTTGGGGGGGAAAAAGAAAGAAGCTAGCCTTAGTTCTGTAATGCATTGTTGAAGTCCTTACCATTTTAATGGTTTGTCCCCCGCTGGTCTCCCAGACTCGGAGTCTGAGGGTGCTCCTTGATTCCCAGCTCTGCTAAGATCAGGGGTGGGGAACCTTTTCCCTCCCATGGGGCCACTTTGAAAGCTTGCACAAGCTCCGAGGGCCACACAGAAGTTGGAGCAGGGGTGCTTAAGGGATGCACTCAGGAAAGGAGAGCCCAAATCATGGATCTGTGCCATGGAACTGTCCCCTCTCCTTGTTTGCATGCTCCCGCATCTCTGCTCCCTTCCCTGGAGCTCAGTTTTTCAGTGACTGCAGATAAGAACTGAATCCAAGGGCCAGTTCGAGGAAGTGGAAAGGGGCCACATAAAAACTTGCTGTGGGCCGCATTTGGCACCAGGGCCTGAAGTTCCCCACCCCTGGCCCAGATTCTCAGGTGGCAGCTGTGGTGAGGAGTGCCTTTCGTCAGTTTGTTTGTTTTATTTATTTATTTAAAGCATTTTTTAGTCACCCCCC
>QEPC01008233.1:3466826-3481284 GCA_003113815.1 Sphenodon punctatus | reverse complement strand
GGAATACTTGGATTGTATGGCGGTTGCTACTTTTGGGTTATGTGCAGCCAAGCTACGAGAACAATGGGAACTCGAGGATGCATAATAAATTCATGGATCAAATATTAGAGTAAGCTATAATTTTAGGAAAAGCAGAAGTGGGAACCAGGTGATGGTCAGTGATCAAATAGTACAAAAAATGGATGTGAATTACGGTGGTAGTTATTTGAAGTTTCTCGTACAATTTGTAAGGTTATCAAAGTATTTCGGATCTGTGTGTATCTTTACTGATTGGAATTTCTATGTAAATGAAGAATAGTTACCCCTCTAAATAGATAAAATACAGAAAAAATTTAAAAGGCAGGTCGTTATCATTACTACAGAGATTAGCTGGCCCTAGAGGCCGAATGTAGCAAAACATAAATTAAATTATTTTATTTTTATGTTTGTGTTTTTATTATGGTTTTATTCAATACCCATGAGAACATAATAAAAGGTATGAGGCCTGTCCAGGGACCAACGGAATATGTAGGTCCCTAGGACATAGCCCAGTCAATATTGTGGTTTTACTAGTAAATTTATCTTGTATAAGTAAAGTGTAATAGCCAATATGGGAATTGTTTCAGTTATTTAAAATTTGACTTAAAGGAAAATTAAGTTCTCATTAATGAGAAATTTTAAGTGGTGTATATGCTATCAGATGGATTAAAAGGGAACTAGGAGAATTAGTTAAATGACTGGCGTCAAATACAAATTTGATATCTTATGGTTATGTTTGTATTTGGATCGGACAATGTATTTTACTGTTTTGTGTGTGTGTGTGAGAGAGCGATTTTTGATAATCTGGCCAAGGTGAAAACCAGTGCCAAATAAACCGAACTAAACCAGAAACCACTTACCTACAGAACTATCTAAATTGAAATTACATCATTCACACTGTGCTGTTTTTGAATTCCTGACCCCAGATATTAAATACAATTATGTACTTTAAAAATAAAGATTCTTGGAGGAGGAAAGTGGCTGGGATGGCCTTTTATAACAGGAGAGATTGGGATGACCTGTCCTGGCTGAGACATGGGGTCAGAAATAGAGCTTCTCATCCATAAATCCACAACACAAAGCTGTGTCTGAGGGCAGAAGGAGACTGAAGCAGACGGACAGAGATCACACTTCAGTGTAACTTATTTTCTCAGCTTGTCACGTGTGCCTTATGAACGGCAGGAGTTAGATTATTGTGCTGCCTGCATGCTGTTACCAAGGAAAATCAGCATGCAGATTCTAGACACAATGTTTGGGGAGAGTAAAAGTGGAACTGGCACAGAGAAGTGGACTTGAGAGCGCTATAAAATGAAAAGGGTCAACCTAGCTACAGTTTACAAATAGGGATTCTGAATTCATGCTGTCTAAACATCCACATTTATTAACATAACCCAACTGATTCCTCGGTTTCCTAGAAATGTACATTGACAAACTGTCCAAGTCTGCCAAAATCTTACGAGACCCCAAATGCCATTTCAGCAAGGCATGCAGAGATCTACTTGTACTTAAGTAGCTTGCTGAATTTATGCTGTAATTATTGATAGTTGTGTACTGGCTGCTAAAACCTTGTCTGGCTCAATGCATTTTTAATGCTGAAAATCATCTGTTGCTGCTTGTAAATAAGTTGTTGTATGTTACTTGTTTGCTCAATTTAGAGGTCAGTATGGGTGTTTCAGTTGGCTCCTTTTGAGTGGTGGTAGTAATACAACTTTGCAAAGCTCACTATTTTTTACTTTGCTCCTAAGAGTGCCCTCAGTAAAAGTTAACTGATAGACAAGTAAATCAGTGGACAACACTGTACGTGGTGTATCCTGAAAAAGTGAATATAGAGCTTTTTGGTGGATATTTTGCAATGTTCCTGAAAACAGTGATGTTATCCCAGGACTACTAATATTAAAACAGTCCTGAAAACATGGAAGCCAGCTATTTTTCTGATACAGCCTGCATAGGGAAAAGTCCTTTTGGAGTATTCAATTCATTTCTAACAGTACAGGACTGTTCTCTTTTTTTATTTTTGCTAGAATTGACTTAATTTTAAAATTCCCAAAGATGGGGCTTCCATTCTTTTGCATGAAAAGTTATTCACGGTCGGATAGATCTTTTGGGAAACTTTTCTGGATATCTGGCTTAAATCTGTTCTCCTTCTATCTCTCTGACCGCTCCTTTAAAGTCTCGCTCCCCAAGTCTCGCTCCTCCTCCCTCCCCCTTTCGGTTGGGGTCCGCCAAGGCTCTGTCCTCTTCTCTATTTACACCCTGTCCCTTGGCAANCTGCCTCTCTGATATCTCCGCTTGGATGTCCCGACGTCAACTCAAGCTCAACATGGCCAAGACCGAACTCCTCATTTTTCCTCCCTCCTCTTCCTCTCCCTCTAACCTGCCCATCTGCATCGATGGAGTCACCATCCATCCTGTTCTCCAAGACCGCAACTTGGGCTTCATCTTCGACACGCACCTCTCTTTTAAACCTTACATTGACCCTGTTGCCAAATCCTGCCGATTCGCCCTCCATAACATTGCTCGGATGCACCCCTTTCTCTCTACCGCCTCGGCCAAAACCCTTGTTTATGCCATCGTTATCTCTCGCCTCAATTACTGCAACCGTCTCCTTGCTGGCCTCCCTCACTGAAACTGAATCAACCTGAAAATGGCTGATTTGGTTCTGTCTGAAAACTCAGATCTTTTTTGCTTTCGGGCAATTCTGATCTTTTACATTGACTTTTTAAATTTGGCTCTTTAACGCTGTATTTTGTTCCTATTGACTTCAATGGGGGGAAAATACATGCAGAAAATCCTAATCCAGATCCGAAATTACTAAAGAACTGAAACTGAAAAATCCGAATCAGAAATTCCCCCTGTATTCCCACCCTAGCTCTCCAATTGATATTTCTTGAGTGACTGCATGCCAGATGAGAATTACTTCAAGAAAATGAATAACAAAAAAATATGAATGGGAGGAGTGCGCATGTGCGAATAGCGGCAGCAGCCAGAAGCGAGCGCTCCTCTAAGCGGCAAAAGAAATCGGCCCCCAAATACTCCAAATCATCAAAAAAAATTTAAAAAGTGAGTAGTGACAATGCCACCAAAAGGCAGGGAAGAAAAAAAAAAAAGAACAAGGGGTGAGGGAGACACCGTTGGAGCGGTTCGTGAAACTGCACCACACCGAAAAGAGCGGGGCTGAGACCCGGGCTGCAACGCAGCAAAATGGCGACCGCAATAGCGGCGGAGGCGGAAGAGGCCACAGAGGGGGAGGATTCCCCAGAGGAGAATGAAATAGAAGAGGACCACCCAGAGGGGGGCCCAATTATGAGGCTGTTGTTGGAACTAAAGAAGGACTTTAAAAAAGATATGGGGAAACTAAGCGCCTCTGTAGAGGCAGGGAACAAAAAACTGGAGGGGCTGGTGCAGAGGCTAAATACAGCTGAAGAGAGAACATCATCCCTAGAAGACCAAGCGGTCAGCAATGAGGAGCAAGTAGTATCGCTCCAAGAAAAAGTACATATGCTCATGCAAAAAACAGAAGACCTAGAAAATAGGTCCAGAAGAGACAATCTGAGCTTTGTGGGCTTTCCTGAGGGGATTGAAAAAGGTGAAGTTAAAGAGTTGCTTTGGGAGTTCCTGGGAGACCAGTTCCCTGAGACCCAGAAGCTGCAGAATCCTGAAATCATCAGAGCCCACAGAACAGGGAGATTGCCAAGCAAAAATTTCCCAAAGCCAAGGACAATAAGTTTGCTAGTTTCTCAGTAAAGGAGGAGATCCTAAAAGAAGCTCGCAGGAAAAGAGACTTGAAATTCAGGAATGAGAACATAAAAGTATTCCCAGACTATGCAATGGAAACCATGAACAGAAGGAGAAAGTGGACCAAGTATTTCACAGTGTTGAACGAGAAAGGTTGGAAACCAGTGTTGAACTTCCCATTTATGTTCACCACCATCCTTGCTGGGAATTTTAAGTCCTTCATGGCAACAGAGGAGCTTGAAGCATTCCTTCGCTTATCACCGAGAGACATTAATTGAGATCCAAAGTTAAAGTATACATTTTACCAGTTAAAGTTTGGGGCCAAAATATAAACATGAGTCAAGGGGGCTTACTACAGGCCTCCAGCTATTGACTATAACATAGAAAGAAGCTTGGAGGGGGGTAAGACTCGCGTATTGTGGGAGAAAGTTTCTGTTTCTTCTTTGTTTCAGTAGCAAGAAGAATATGTTAAAGACTGCTGATGTGGGAGGAGGAGGGGGGAGAAGGTGAGGGGATGTTGGGGGGCGGAGTCTGGGGAAAGTTGGGTTAGGGAGGAGGAGGAGGGAGGCCTCAGAGTTGGGGAAAAGAGGCACAAAAATACAGTCAAAAGGGCAGGGGGGAGAAAGATAAAACACAAGGGGGTAATAAGGAACAGGCAGAGTAGGGAAGGCACAATCCAAGGGAGCATTAGCAAAGAAAATGGATGATATCAAAATGTTAACCCTCAATGTGAGAGGGCTCAATTCACCCCAAAAACGAAAAAGGGTAAGAGAACTGGCAAAGGAATATAAGATAGATATTTTATGCTTACAAGAGACACACTTACTGGAAGAGGAGGAGCACAGATTTATGCACAAAAGGATGGGGCAAGTAATTACGTCATGTGCCAAGCGGAAAAAAGCAGGGGTGCTTTTAGCTATACAGAATACGTGTGATTTCAAAATAGTTTTTTTTTTTTTTTACTTTTTTGGTGGGGCTTTTTACATTGCAGCCATTTTTAAATGGCTGCAATGTAAAAAAATCCGGTACCCGGAATCCGGTAACGGGACCGGATTTACCGGGTTGAATCCGATAATGCCAGTATGCCCGGTACCGGCATTATCGGATTCCGGATTTACCGGTTTTCCCGTGCCTAATATGTATGGACCAAATATAGACTAGGTAAAATTCTATAAAAATTAATCCCAATAATATTCCAAAACATGAAAGGAACACTAATGATCATGGGGGACTTAAATACTCCTTTAACTAAGTGGGATACCTCCAAAGATATTATCACTAAATAAGACCGCAAACCATAAAAGATTTATTTGAAGCCAAGGGTTTGGTTGATGTGTGGAGACACCTCAGTAAACAGAGCAGGGAATATACCTTTTACTCTAATGTTCACAATTCATATTCCAAGATAGACCACATAATGTTACACAAAAATGAGACCAGGATATGTAGAAAAGCATTTATTATACCATTGGTATTTACGGATCACAATGCGTTGCTGATCAATATAGAGCTAGAAGTTAAGACACCACATGTCAAAACACAGTGGAGGCTAGATAGGACTCTTCTCAAAAATAAAGATAGTAGAACTAAACTAGAGGAAGAAATCAAGGAATACATTGAGATAAACCAGGGGTCACTAGAGCTAGCATCTACCTTTTTGGGAAGCAGCAAAAGCCACAATAAGGGGTAAAGCCATAGCACTTAAAGCTCAAATAAAAAAAAAAAAAAAGGAAATACGAACTGAAACATATGCAGAGCTTAAAAATGGGATAAAATAAATAAATGCACCCCCTCAAAGTTGGCAGCAAATAAACTCCAGAAGATAAAAGAAAGAATAAATGTTCTTGAACTAGAAAAAAACACAAAACAATTAAAATGGATACAATTTTATTATCATAACAGTATTAAAGCAGGCAGGGCTCTAGACCAGTTAGTTAAAATACAATAGCAGAAAGCTACTATAGTCAACATCGCTAGGGAGGATGGGGTGGAAGTATCGAGTCCAGAGGAGATCCAGGACACCTTTGTGAGATTTTATAGGAAAATATATGCCACTACAAATCCGAACCCTGAGGAGATAAAAAAGTATGTGGACAAATTAGAAATACCCAGATTCAACAGAGCTCAATCCAAGTTTCTGAATGTCCTAATAACAGTGGAAGAGGTGACAAAGGTTATCAAAAATTTAAAAAGAAATAAGGCCAATGGGCCAGACGGCTTCCCTGCAGAGTTCTACCAAACATACAGCAAAATTCTAGTGCCACATCTGACTAGGGTCTAATCACATTCTACAATCTGGGAAAATGCCGCCCACATTTTACGAGGTGCAAATTATACTAATATTTAAGCCAGGAAGGCCCCAAAACCGGTGTGGAAGCTACCGCCCAATCTCACTGCTAAATAATGATTTAAAAATCTTTTCTAAGATACTGGCAACTAGGTTAGCAGGAATCGTAGGGGAAATCATTCACCCGGACCAAACAGGTTTCATCCCCAGAAGGAAGGGGTGGATAATGTTAGAAAAGTAGTGAACCTGATTTATGCACAACAAGGGGATACACAACTAGCAAATTCTATGATAACTGCGGCAGATGCAGAAAAGGCCTTTGATTTCTTAGAAATTAATTATCTATTTGAAATACTAAAAAAGGCGGGAATTGGAGGCAACTCTCTGAAATGGATCAAGGCAATATATGCACAGCCCAGATCGCAGCTAAAAATCAATGGTGAGTGATCAGACACGTTTGAAACTCAGAGAGGAACTCGTCAGGGATGCCCACTATCCCCACTATTATTCAATATGGCAATAGAGGGTTTGGCAGTGGCAGTACACCAAAACAAAGAAATTAAAGGAATCAAGATAGGAGAAAAAGAATACAAATTGGCACTCTTCGCTGACGATTTAATTTTATTTCTCAGAGAACCACAACATACATTACCAGAACTAATCCAGACAGTAGAAAACTTCGGAAAATTATTGGGTTACAAAATAAATAAGGATAAATCGCAAGCGCTGGTATTTGCAAAGAACAAAAAGGAACTAGAAGAAATTAAAAAGATTAGCCCATTCCCAGAAAAACCAAAGGGAATCAAATACCATGGGGTAACAATAACAAAGAGCTGTAAAGAACTTTACAAAACCAATTTTCCAGACTTAATTGAAAAAGCAAAAAAGGACTTTGAAAACTGGAAAAACCTAGAATGTTCATGGTCAGGAAGAATCAATCTGCTTAAAATGATATTCCTTCCCAAATTCATTTACAAATTCATGGCACTCCCAATAAATTTACCCAATTCTTTTTTTAAACAGGTGGATGAGCTAGTCAGAGACTTGGTATCTGTCTCTTATACACATCTAGATGTGTATAAGAGACAGTTCTTCACCCCCCCACAACACAATTACATACCAAAATGGGAAAGAGATTTGAATAGAGAATTCACAGAAAAGGACAGGGAAATTATCTTGAAGCACATGCATAAATGTTCATCAGTGCTAGGGGTAAGGGACACACAAATAAAAGCTACAACTAGATTTTATTTAACTCCTGCACAATTTAAGCATGGAGGGGCTAGAAATGAAAAGGGGAGATGTTGGAAAGGGTGCAGTCAGTTAGCAGATCTTAAACACTGTGTGTGGAATTGTATACATGTTAATAGGTTCTGGAGCAAAGTTTGGAAAGTGTTAAACAAAGGAAAGGTGTGGTACCATTTAGAGTGGAAATAGGGGTCCTGGGTCTGTATCCGGACAGTAATACATTAAAAAGACACCAGGATGCTCTGACAACATTGTGTTTGGCAGCTCTCAATACCATAACTAGACACTAAAAGTCGGAGGGACCCCTGCCTTTCCTGGAGTGGATCTCGAGAGTCTGGTATCTGTTTACCACGGACAAAACGCAAAACATCCTATTGAATCGGCCTGATGAAATGGATGAGAAAAAGGAAAAAAGTATGAAGAAGCAAAAAAATGACTATGAAACTAAAATGGCTGGCTATCCTGGAAGCCATAGAGGGATTCGAATTACCACAGAATGATAAGACAATACCATTTGATCGTTACTTGTGACTGAGTGTGCCCTGATTGATTAGGGGGGTGGGGGGGAGGAGTTTGTAGTTGTAGGTTGTTACAGGAATTATACAGTATGTTACACCGATTTCAGTTAAGAAACGGCGTAAAGGTACAGGAGAAAGATACACCGTCATAATAGAGGCACGGACCAAAGCTGTAACTCAGGTCCTGGAAAAAATGTATTAGACTATAGCAATTTGGTGTATAAATGAACAATGTTAATAAGAAAAATTATTGAATAAAAACAAGTTTAAAAAAAAAAAAAGTATGAATGGTTTGACATGGCAAGATTAAGTTGTGGGAAACTCTTAATGTCAATGCAATACTCCTAAGTTCAGCACTTACTTCCTTTTCAATGTAAAGTAGGAAATGGGTCACTCTACATACGATGCCTTCTAGTATTTTACTGGCATTAAATCTGCTTCTGAAGGTCTCCTTAAAGTACAGCTAAATTACTTGTATTGTAGTGAATTGAACCTTTAAGAAGACGGTTGCAAATGAAGTCTAAGCACCTGTGTTAGGAGACTACAACTGGTGATTATTTAAAGTACTAAAAAAATCAGAAGATGGCATAATTCTTCGAATGACCTTTACACATTCCAGTTCTTCGAGTGGCCTTTACTTTATGCCAGTTGTGCCTCCTGGCACTGAAACCGGACCCCCCTTTTTACCACTTGGTGACACTGAGTGAACTAATAAGACAGTGGCCAGTTGGATCTCTTGCCCAACCTGTGCGGTGGCACTGCAGCCACATCTCTACATGCTGGCCGGCTCAACGAGCAGAACAAACATGTAGGCCCCCACAGCTATCCAGGCAGGTGAACAGCTGTCGCTGTCCCCACTCCATGTGTTGGACCAGGGAACTGAACACACAAGTGGGAAGGGTGAGGGATGTAGTTGCTCCTTTGACTGCTATAGGTTTTTTGCTCGCAACTCTATGGTGCTGACGGACCTTTCACTTGTCAGGGCAATGAGGGACCTAAAGACAGGATGGTGCACAGTAGCTCAGATTAGCCTGGCTGGGCCAGCCTTAGCCCGCAATGCATCCACTTCCTTTCTCTGGCTGATGTGTTGGGTAGCAACCAGCCGCCTGCCCCGTTTCAGAAGTGGGTAGGGGTGGGCATTACTTATTCGGATTAATCTGCAAGTGCTTCTAAAGGACAGTTGTGGGCTAATCAGTACTGAACTGCAACAGTGGCAACACACCTGTTGCTGGTCAGCTTTCAATCTTAAACAAAATAAAATAAATCACTGTGGTTGTAGAAAATGACTTCTGTGCATGTGCACCCTTTTTAAAAATGGTGATGGCAGCATAGCTGCCATTTTGGAAAACAGCAGCAAGTTTGCACATGCGCAGTGGCCATTTCGCACATGCCCAGACTGGCTGTTTTTATCCAAAATGGCAGCGATGCTGCTGCCATTTTGGAAAAGGGCACACGGGCAGAGCCATCTGGTGGCCGTTTTGTACATGTGCAGTGATTTTACTTTATTTCTAAAAAAAATGATTTTATATTTTGAATACGTAAACCTGGAAATTGCAGATCCGGATCTGAATTGGCATTTCCCTTGCCATTTATAAGCAAGTGCAAGCTATTACTTCAGATGTTTAGGTTTTAAATACGGCTTGTTCACTTTTGTTTTGTTTCTTTTATACAACCAAGGAATAGATTTGTATTGCCTCCTGACATAGAGGCTCGACTTTACCTTCCACAAGATGTGCAAAAGCTCCTTTCTAAAGGGGCAATTATAACTTCACTCCATTGCTGCGTACTTGCCTTGTTATGACAGATGCATTTTGAATAGACTTGGATGCACTCCTCCAGGGACTGTCGGTGAATAGCTGCTGGTCTACAAAAGATTCAGAGAGGCTGTGGATTTTACCCAAGATAAGTTGCTATCCCTAAACGACCAGTGGATTTTTGCCCCATTCTGGACCTAAAGGATGTTAAACAAATGTATTTATTTTATCAAATTTTGTGAGCTGACTGGTACAACTGATTCCTTCCCTAAGGCATGGGGACTGGTTTGCTACTATTGATATGACAGATACCTATTTTCATGTGTCAGAGTGTTCATCATAGGAAATTCCTGAGATTCATGTTTCAGGGGAATCGCAATTACCTGCACTTAGGGTGTTAATGAAATGTCTAGCCCCAGTAGCTGTGTACTTGCGTAGACTGAGCATTACAGTGTTTCCATACCTTGAGGACTAATGATCAAGGCTGGGTCAGTATTGGTTCTAAAAAGTCACATTTTGACAATTTGCAACCTCTCACCTTCAAGGGTGAAATGTACTGTGTTAGACTCTTCCGTGGCTAGAACGTCTGTGCCCAAAGACAGATTCAGTTGCATAAGTGCTCTGGGTAATGTGGTTGTCTCAAGGCATACATAGTGTTTTCTGTTTGCTAGACTTCTGGGACATATGGCCTTAACAGTTCAGGTGAATCCATTTGCACAGCTCAGACTATTCCTTCTACAAGGATGGCTGCTGAAATTCTTTCAAACAGGGCTAAGGAATCCAGAAACCTACATCTGTCCACTGGAGTCAGTGATAGCCAGTTGAAGGGGGTGGACTATGGAGCCCAATGTCTGCAAAGGAATTTCTTCACTCTATTATTGCCTACTTGCCTTATTATTACGGCTGCATCTTGAATAGGCTTGGGTGCACTTCTTCAGGGGCTGTTCGTGAATAGCTGCTGGTCTGCAAAAGAGTATTTGTTTCATATCAACTTTAATGGAGCTAAGAGCTTTAGGGCTGGCTTTGAGGATTTTTGAGGCAAATCTGTTGAGAAGTTGTCCAAGTATGCATGTATGATACTATAATAATTTATTTAGTTTTATTTATTTATTTTTCAATTTAATACTTCTCCCCTTCTGCTATGAGGCAGCCCGGGGCAGCGTACAATATAAAAACACAAATAATGTTGTACATTAACAAAAAAGTGAGGGTCTTGTTCCCCACAGTTGCTGAGACACGCATGAATACTGCATACAGGCACACATTTTTCTGATAGCAGTTCATGTAGCTGGAATGGGTAATGTTCAGGCAGACTCTCAGCAGGATGGCTGGGCTCTCCAATAAGTGGGAATTTAAACAGTCAGCTTCTCTCTCTGGTGGCGAAATGAGGCCTTCCATGCATGAATCTTGCTTCGTAAACAAACACAAAAGTTTCCATGTTCTATTCCAGTGCAGGTCTAGGTTCCAACTCTTAAGGAGATGCCCTTTCTGGGATGCGGCCCAAGAATTTCCTTAATGCATTCTCCCTCCATACCTCTAATTCCCAGGGTATTGTGGAAAGCCAGGAGTGAGGAGGGCGCAGACTTCATCCTGACTGCCCCAGACTGGCTTTGGCAGGCTTGGGTTTCAGAGCTCAAGGGCATGCTTGTTACGCCAAAGATATAGCTTCTCGGCGTTCCATATTTGTTAACTCATTAAGAGGGCAAATTGTCCAGCTCTGGATTTTATCCATCTATCAGCTTGGAGAATTCCGTGTTAGATTGGCAGGAAAGATGTTCCCTAGGCATTCAGGAGACATTGTTGGCTTAGTTGAAAGGTTTCTACTAGATGCTGTTGCCTAGCAAAATGGTGTAGGTTTTCGATGTGGCCACAGGCTAAGGGGATGTATCCAGTGCCAGCTTTACCATATGCTCTAGAATATTTACAGTGTTGGTTATCCTCTGACTTGTTAGCTTTAGGTTAAGGTGGATGCAGCCGTGGCAATGTATGTGAAACACAAACCTATGTTTACCCATGCTCCTAGTTAAGAGGATTTTTTGTTTGTTTTTAAAGGGGTCTTTGAACTCCTTTCCTTTGGTTAGGTTTCCTCCCCCTGGATGGGATCTTATCTTGGTTCTTCATCAGTTAATGAAGCCACCATTTGAACACTTAAGAGGTAAGTAGCCTATCATTTAGGATGGTATTCCTGGTGGCTCTTACGTTGGCTAGGTGAGTCAGTCAGCTGCAAGCCCTTTCCATTAAACCTCCATAGTTGGTGGTTCATAAGGATAAAATAGTTCTCAGACCTACTCCTGCCTTTATGGCCAAGGTAGTATCAGAGTTTAATTTCAATCGATCTATATCATTACCAACTTTATTTCCTAAACAGCTTGCTTCTCCAGGGGAGGCAGTGCTCTACACTTTAGATCTTAGAGCAGGTCTTTTCTTCTTTTTCTGTTTTTTAAAAAATGTGGACCTTAAGCAGAGAGTGAAAACAGACACAACACTAACTCCACCATGACACCACTTTAGCATTTCTTATGCATATTGCAGGGCTGCACTGGGCACCAAGACAGCCCTGCATAAGAAATTTTAAAGTGGAGTTATGTCTGTTTTCACCCAGAGTTATCACAAGTGCAATTCCCGGTTTGTTTCTTGGGCTCCAAGTGTTTGGTCAGAAAGTATCAAACCAGACCCTGTCCTGTTGGCTGTGCACAGTGACCACATTAGTTTTTCCTAGTGAGGAAGGAGGCTCCTTGGCAATTAGATCTCTCTCCTATTATTATAATAATAATAATAATAATAATAATTAATAAACATTTATATAGCGCCAGCCATGTGCCTGGCACTGTACAGAACACACAAATAGATGCGGTCCCTGCCTAAGGCAGTGGCTACTTCTTTGCAGCTTTTCTTAATGTTCCTTTCCTGGAGGTGTGTATTGCAGCTACCTGGAGTCTCCCTCAGACCTTTATTAAACATTACGTAATTGATCTGACCTCTAAGGTGGGGGATGTACAATTTGGGTGGTCATTTTTATTGTCTTTTCCCCCCTAGTTTATACAGTTCGGTGTCTGTAGTACAAAATTAATAAAACATTAATTGTCATTTGTATTCCTCCCACCTCCACTGTATGCTTGGGAATCTGTCCTAAATGGAAATATGTGGAGCCTACTCAGAGAAGAAAGAGTATGTGCTTTCCTTGGGTGCTGATTCTTTGAGATGGGGCCTCTACATATTCATTTCCCCACGCTTCCTACCCCTTTGAAGTTAGAGCTGAGCTTGGGATAGAACTGATGTTTTTTTTATACAAGACTGTAGCTGCTGTCCTAATAAAGGTATGGTTTTGGTGCCAGGAGGTGCAATTATCATAAATGTGAATACGTAGAGGCCCAACTAGAATAGTCAGTGTTCCAGGTAAGTAACTGCTCTTTCAAGCTGCGTGTGGCAAGTTTACTTGTTGCGAAGTTAGTTACATGTAGAACCTCATTTTTGATATTGCCCATCTGAATGTTTAGCCTAGGAATGGGAACCTTTCACTCCCAGAGGCCATTTGGAAGATAGGTATAAAGAAGAAGATTCAGATCATAGATCTGTGCTAGAGATGCATCCTTTGTCCTTCTGTGCAAACCCTAATCTCGTCTTCCTTTCCTCAAGCCCACTCCTTCAGTGTTGGAGGGTAGGGACTGGATCCGTGAGCCAGGTGCAGGAATGGAAAGGGGCCAGATAAAAGCTGTGGCTTACACGTACCCCATACCTGGTTCAACCATTCAAATACAATGTTCGTAACATAAGAAAAACATGAAGGCAGAGGCTCCCAGGCTATTGGTCATGCCATTGGAGATGGAGTTGTGATAATTATTGACGCTCTGCCTGTCTCTTCTGTCTGGGCTCATGGGATTATATTAAAGTCTTAAAGTGGAGCCATGCAAGAATTTTTGGAAACCATTGCTTAAAAGGACGTGTGTTTTGGCCATGCAGAGTCTGGTTTGTAGCAAATGTTGGTCATAGCAAACGTTATAAATTCCACAGACTGGGAACATCTGACTGGTCAACACTTTGCTTGTTGAGCATGAGGGGGGCGTTTTTCATAACCGTTGCTTTCTGCATGTCCAGAAAGCTAGCAAAGAATACAGTGGAGAGCGGAGACAAACTGGGTGGGTGGATTTGGGGGAGGTCTGTAGATGACCAGGAGGAAAAAGAAGAAATGTGGTGGTGGCAAGGGAAGAATAGTACTACCTGCAGGATAGCAGCAGTAAAAACACTTTTGCAATGAGCGGGTTTTTAAAAAGCTAGTTTCATCGTGGAGGTTGTGTGTGTTAGCTGGTTCAAATGACTCTTGCTAGTTGTAACAGAAAGGTCCAGCTGTCAGCTAGAGGCACACAATGTTTTGGAGAGAGTCTGAACAGCTAGTCAGGTTCAAAGGGTTTTAGCGAATGCTGGAGGTGAGAGGCAATTGAGGTTAACAGTAGACTAGGCAAAGAAGACAAAAGAGGCTCTTAAAAGATTGACTATAACTTTGTTGGTAATCATTAACAATTTATCTTATATGAACAGGATTCACTAAAGCCCTTACTGAAGGTTTCTATTCAGTTACTGATGTTGAGTCCTCTGTTACTTTGTAATAAAAGAAGAAATGTTTCAACTGTTATAAAGAGGCTTCTAGCGTTGTTCTCGGAGGAAGACTAAAGCACAGCTGTTACTATACTCCAGTGATGAAAAAACATTGTGCTTATCAGGATTGGTAGCCGTCAACCCTATACAGTCATAGAGGGATTAAGGTTATAGAAACTTTCAAAGAAGAGAGGTTTCCATAACAACATGGTGGCAGCGGTGGGATCGATCGTAAAAAGCAGATGAAGAAATCTATGGAGTGGATCGTGACCAGCAAACAAGGACCTCGGTGGTATCATGACAGG
>QEPC01008233.1:3440347-3454552 GCA_003113815.1 Sphenodon punctatus | reverse complement strand
CTGAGATTTTCAAGTCTGCTTTCAAGTCTCAGGCCACTTTCAGACCTTTCCCCCCCTTCACACATATTCTGACTGCAGGGGGGAATGTGCAACCAGGATATGCGCGGGGATCGGCTGGTCTGAAAGCTCTGCCCCCCCGCCCCCCTTGACGGCAGACACGCGCAGGGATGCAGAACAGCAAATCGAGCTCCGCATCCCTGTGTGTGTCTGCCGGCAAAGCCACGCGGGGCGGGCGAGGGCCTTTCAGAAAGTGGTCTTAGATTTAGCACAAGGTTG
Source organism: Sphenodon punctatus (assembly GCA_003113815.1). NCBI lineage: Eukaryota > Metazoa > Chordata > Lepidosauria > Sphenodontia > Sphenodontidae > Sphenodon > Sphenodon punctatus. The sequence goes on along the minus strand of QEPC01008233.1, from coordinate 3,454,276 downwards.
CGATAAAGCAGAATCTCCTTGTTTCCCTCTTTTATTATGTCACCTGTGAATTATTATTTTTTACAATGCCATAACTGTTCACACTTATAGAAATTCTGTAACCTTTATAAAACTTAATAGACTTTATAGATTTAAATTTATAGAAATGGTAAAGTAATAAATGCATTGCTGTGCAAAAGAACTCGTGGATCCTAGATGTTCAGGAAAATGCAAACCATTGAAGGCTTTCAATAAAAGCCTAAGGGTCGGTAACATTACAACTTGAGGAGATGGCACATAAAGATGGGCCTCCTTCTTCCTGTTGGTAGCAGCAACCATTCTGGGTGGAGGCGGGACTTGGCTTCCCTATTATCTGACTGTCTGCTAGAGTGATCTTGATAGGGAGGCGGTATACGTTTTCTGAACTGCAGTTGATTTTGGAATTTTTGTGTGCAGCATGTGATGATGCTAGAGCTACTGCTCTCCATTTTGAATTTGTAGTGCTCCTGAGACTTTCCCGGCAGCATGTCACAACGCACAGCGTTTGGGGAAATATCAGGAAGGAGAGATGAGACTTCAGGCTATTAGTCACCTTCCTGCTGATAACATTGATATTGGGAAGTTTTCAGACACTCCCTGTAACTGGGGGGGTTGCAACCATGTTAGCATGCAGATCCTCCTCTTTGACTTCCTAGTGTTTTGTATCTGTTGACAGACTGGTGGCCAGCAACTACTTTCGAATTTGCCACTTTCCTTGTCCGGCTGCATTCACGCACAACTTTTCTCCTGCCTGTGCTTTGTTGTAGGAGTTCGCTTTCATGCATTTTAATGGTTAAAGACCCATTGTAAAGCCTTACTTTCTGGCTGAACCTTTTAGGAGTTAGGCATATTACACCTGACACATCCTGTGGCCTAACCGTTTCACACATTAAAAAATAAAGCAGGGGGGAAGGGTTTTTCATGTACTAAGTGGTGAATAGAGTCTGTCTGCGCCTCCTACTATGCCCTCTGCTGCTGAAAAGTTCAGTTTTACTAAATGCATGAGTTCAAGGAGTTGAACAAGTTAATACATTTATTTTGTAAATGTATGGTGTAAACACTCCCAAGACAACATCAAAGTATCTATATAAGTAGTCTCTCTTTTTCTAAATGCCTGACTGTCTCAAATATAAAGCAACTATTTTGAAAACTGTAACAAAGGACAGTGATAACTGCAGTGCAGAGAGAGGATGGGACGGTGTCCAATGAAGGGAGGGATATCAGAGGCTTTTGTCGCCTTTTATCGAAACCTGTACTCTCAGGACCCAGACCCTGTTGCTTTTGCGGCATGAACTTTTTCACCGTTAACTGCTTCGCCATGGGAGGTGAAAGTGGGCTCCCCGCCATCTTCCTCTCCATGAAGGACTTCCTCTGGGAGCAGCCCCTGGCAAGAGGCATTACGTTCCTCTCAAACCTGGGCCTCAGAGTGGGGGAAGCAATGCCCGCATGGGGCGCGCTCCTCGTCGGAGCCGGCTCTGCAGACCGAGCCCACCTTGGGTCGCTGCCACTGGCCGCCATCATGAGCAGAAACCACCAGCACCCCTGTTCAAATATAATGCAACTAGGGCTGCAGGACAGTGCCCTACCAAAGATGGAAATAATGCTGCTGTTTGTATAAAATGCATGTATTCTAGACTCCTTAGAGGCCCTCCATCCACATACTAATGAATGGCTTAGATGCTATATCATGTTAGAAAATTGTGTGGTGGGGCGTTCAGTGCATTGATCTCCCTCTTTCATGTAGAGTTGAAAGGAGTGCTTTCTATATAACATTGTCCCCAGTATTTAGTCTTCACCAAAGTTATTTCACTGTTGGAGCGCTTGTCTTGTTTTAAAGCTGCAGGCAGCCTCACGGATTTCTATGGTGGAATTCATTTGGGAATTAATACAGCTTAGAATTTTTCTCTAGCATCCCTTCCAAGGCTTCTGTTACTCTCTCTCAGGGGGATACTTTTCAAGAAATTCTGTAGCATTCTTCTCGCCAAATATTCCTCAGCTGTGCAGGATGAGACAGTCTAGCATAATACATTGTTTATCCTACCTCGGCCTCTGGAGAGTCTTCAGTGGACTTCAGAAAACAGTCGTCATGGGTACATCAGGCAGTGTACTTTAAAGATGAGAAACTGGCACGCTTCTAGGTGGTAAGGACTCCCCCTTACACTCTTTGATGGTAAAGGCACCTCTTCCTAGTTGCGCGCACACTTTAAAGTAAGTGCAAGAAAAAGGATTAATTTTTTTTTAAATCCCATAAATTTTTTCCCCCATATAGGGATCCAAACTGAGGCTATTGGTATGTGTTGACATGACTCCTTTTTCTTTATCTAACCTCCCAGAGATAGATAATCCTTCTGTGAAATGAGTCAGTTGTCTTCTCTTCTAGCTAGCACTGACCAAGTTCATTAGTGTAACCTTTCCGAACACATGGAGTCCACTGTAGCAATTGGTAGAACTGCTGTGATTTCAGACTCATTCCAACTAATTCGAGGGAAGTAATTAGTGAGTTGATGACAGATACTGATGTTTAAATGTTGTGAAAGGGACATAAAAGGGTTCTTTGGCAAAGAAGGGTAAGATGGGAAACAAGTTTCAGAGTTTGCATATGAAGGTTGTAGGCTTAGCCATGAACCATTTTCCCACTGACTACTATGGTTCCCCCCCACCCCAAAATCTTCATACTGCTTAAAAATAACTGGCCAAACTTGGCTCTGAGACACCTAGTGTAACTGAAGAAAAATCTGTAACTGCTTCCCAACTGCAAGTAAGCCAGCGCACTGCTACTTCGGTAGTCTGAACTCCTTCAAGGAAAAAACTCAACTGAACAGGCTTTTGTTTTAGCTAAAAGATAAATTCTCTCCCTCTTTCATGTTTAATGGTTCGCTTTAAGGATTTGCTGTGTCTGTGACTTGTACTGTCCTTGAACAGCAGTTGAACATCTTGTTTGCACTATGGTTTTGAAACTGTCAGCAACAAATAGCAAGAAATAAGTTTTAACACTAATATAATATTCAACATGGCTTCCTGGATTGGCGGTGTAAGTGTGTGTTTTTGTTCTTGTTTTTTTATTTGCCTTAGAAGCTGATTTCTCTGCCAGGCTTGGTACAGAAGAAAGAATTGTGCGAATGGTCCTGGCTATTATAATGCAGCGTGTCCTACAGGTTGCCTGTGGAGCATAAGCAAGAAATGTGGCTAAACGGTTGAGCTTGTCTCCACTACAGGCTCTATACATTATTAACAATGTTAGGTCGTTATCATATAGCACAAGGGTGGCTAAAGTGCCAACCCCAAGAGTTAAGTGCCTAAATCTTTATGTGGCTGACAGCCACAAAACGCGCACATGCATGTGTGCCCGTGCAAATCTTTCCTGCTTTGTGCCTGGCAGGCAAAGCTGGTGCTGTGCTGCAGTCCTGGCTCCTGAGAGTCTGAGGAGCAGCTGCAATTCAGCTGCTGAGCCTTGAGTGCAATGAAGTAAGACCGGGGCCACTAAGACAGTGCAGGGCCTGGGACCAGTCCTTTCTGAGAGAACTGCCTAAGAGAGCCTTATGCAACTCCTGAGCCATAGTTTAGTCCTCTCTAATCTAAAATATGGTATCCTTAACAAAAACAAGTAATGATCTAAAACATTAGATGCATCTGATTTTATAACGCTGTGTTTTTCATGATCTGGCCCAGTGTAAAATGGCTTGGCTAGAGCAATTCTTGGGAAGGGGGGAGAGAGAAACTTTATTAGAACAGAATTCCTGTTTGTATTAAAGATGCAAGAATATTGGGGAACCAAGTTAATGTATTATTGTTCCCAAAAGATCTCTAGAGTCTCAGTGCTGTCCTTCAGCTTTCCTAACACATATGGTTTGTTCTACTCAAGCACTAAACAGTTGAAAGAGCCAACAAAAACAGAACCCCAAATGACTACATGCTAGGGCTGATGGGGCAGCAGCTGTTACCGCGCCGCGATTCCGTTCTGCCATTTCGGAATTGCCCGTGCCACACCGCGACTTTTCTGCGGACATTCTGCTAATTCCGCCGGAATTCTGCAAATCGCGGAATTGCGGAAAAATTGCGGGGAAATTGCGGAAAACCGCTATTCCGCTATTTTGTGGCGCTGGCGGAATTGCGGAAGTAGCGAAAATGTCATGTTTCCCCGATTCCACTAAGTAGCGGAATTAAATAAGCGGAACCGCGGAATGAAACTAGCGGAATGAAAGCCTCTGCCATGCCGTTCCACTAATTGCGGAAACACGGTTTCCGCCCGAAATAGCTACTGCTGTGATATTCCGCTACAGCCCTACTACATGCACACTCCTTTTTGTAAATGGGCTCTTTGCTTACTCATTCTTCAAAGCCTGACAATCCTGTCACCCTGCCTGGACTATAAAGCGATTGAGGCTTTCTCTATTTTCCTTTCGGTTTGCTACACTGTGCAGCAGTTGCTGTGACTTATTGTCTGATTGTTGCTCCAGCTGTGTACTGCGTAGGCATTTTTGTATAGGCTTTATATGTATTTTTCAAGCAGAGTGACTATCTCACTCATATGCTGTGTTCAAGAAGACTGGGCAAGAAATCTCATCAGAGCTTTCTCTGTTACTTGGAAAATGAATTGACCACTATGATAAAGATTTGAGACTTTGAAGCTTTCCATGTGTGTGCTTCCCCCCCACCCCCCTCCCCTGCAAAGGAGCTAGATTATAAGCCCCTGTTAAGGCAGGGTGCTGACTTTAATTATTCAGTGAAAGGCACATTTCTGGTGCTGCATTAATAATAAATAATAATAATAATAATAATAATGCTGAACAAAGACTCACAATACACACTATCTTCCCCCCCACCCCTTGGGGATTGAGAGAGAATGAACAGGAGAGATGTAAGTTACGTTGCACCCTATTGATGCTCAGGTGATAAGTACCCTGGGAGTACTTTTATAGAACAGAATAAAATGCTGCCTGCCTCTTGTGCTAGACACCTCTCTATACATTAGCTGCTAAGAAATACTGCTAGAGGTAGAGGAAGGCTTTTTGAAACTGTTTATTTTCTGCTTGTGTGATTTACTCTAGAAATCAAATCTAGGCTTTTCTGGCTCTTGTAGGGTCTTGAGTATTTATCATGGTGATCCTGTAACTGAATAGGCAGGGGGAATGTATCTGTTAGAAATTAAACCTCCTTTCTTGCAAACATTGTGTCACTAAAGGCTCTGATCCTCAAAGTGCTGTGCCAGTGCAAGCCCCATAGAGCAAAGGAGGGTGATTTCAGACGTGACGAGATCACGCTGAACCACACTGAACCACGGTGAACCCCGCAGCGGGGCGAAAGGCCCCTGCACGTCTGCACAGCGTGCGCCAGATGTTGGCCACGCTGAATCTGCAGACGGGGTCAATTTGAACCACGCTTCCCGGGCTAGCCGGGGGAAGGTCCCGGGAAGCGTGGTCAAATGGACCGCGGGCCGTGGCGACCAAAAAGTAACGTCTGTTCGCGTGCCACGGGCCGGGATCCCCGGCGGGATCCCGGGCCGTGGCACGATCGGCCAGACGCGGCGGCCGCATTGGCCCCGCCGCCCGCCCGTCTCCTCGGAGGGCGGGCGGCGGGGTGCGTGGAGGGGGCGGGGCCGTGCGGCCGCACGTTGCGCCGCGCGGCCCCGGCTCCTCCCACTTTCCCCGCCGGGATCCCCCCGGCACGTCTGTTGGGCCGTGCCGGGGTGACCCCGGCGGGGAACGAAGACGTTCGTTACGGTACGGGGCCAAAGGGCCCCGTAACGTCTGAAAATACCCGATGTTCTTAAAAAACCCAAAAACAAAATAAAAACAACCTAAACATAATTTCTCTTCAGTTGTGCAGCTTTCTGTCTTCTGTGTGAACCTAGCTGTGTTAGGTTGAGCCACCATAGTTTCCTGAAATCAATGAAGCCTGGATTTCTAATGTTTGCGAAATCCAAAATTTTCTGACAGAGAATACCATTGAGGATTACAGGAATTAATATGCTATTGATATTTTAGTTAAACAGACTTTTTTAAAATTAGTTTTTGTTCTACCCCACACCCCCGATGGCTTTTAAGTTTTTTAGTCCTGTCCTCCTAATCTGTTACTCATGGCTCTTCCTCCCCCCAATCCCCCCACCCCCTTTGTGCAGTTGTGATCAACAAAACGACTTTAGGCTACTGGAAGGTCTGTTTGTAGCCTAACATTACAAATCCTCAAAACTAGGTCTTTAAAGAACTACAATTAAACAACTGAAAGGCTTGATAGAGAGTGGCTTTCTCCGTGTCTCATCTACTTTGATTACAAACGGAGGTAATTTCCAGTAAGTAGTTACTTGCTGAACTTTGCTTGTGACATTTCAGAACCTGCATAATCATTTCTCCCCTCTGAACTCCATAGCGAGATTGCAAGATGCCTTTAAATGCAAGGCTTTTTCTCAGCAATTTTAGCTACGTAGCTCTTACTGGCCAAACCAGTTTCTTTGTAGAAGAAGCATTCTGGTAAGACGGTTTTTCTTCTATATTTATTGGCTTGTAAAAAAAAAAATATCTCAGCATTATGGTCATCCTGTGAGCTGCTGGTTTAAATGTATTCTCTGCTTCTGGTAGCAGAGAAGGGATGAATCATTGGAGGATTTAGTGTTCTGCGTAGTAACTACCCTCAGCTGCCACCTGGCTGAATATTGTTTGCTTTCATTGGGTGTTTTTAAATGAGCAAGGCTTGGGGTGGGCGGGCATGTCTGTTGAGTGGTACCCATGCCCATGGAGAGAGTGGGGATGAATTCTCAAGGGCAGCTCCCCCGGTGGTGACACATCATTTTTAATTCTTAGTTGTACAGTTTTTCTTTCTTATATCAATAAAAAGTTAGTAAGTCCTGTTTTTAAAAAGACTTTCTGGATTTGAGGCTTCCTTATTGTACAAATCAAATTGCTAGTGCCCAGATGACGTTCCTCACTATTACATCATTTTTAAAGAATTGGCAACTTGAAAAATAAGAGGAATGCTACAATAGTGTTTTCTTAGCATGATTCTGATTTAAGATTTTGGCAGGTAACGAAGTAGTGGTGGTGGTGATTGATGGTGGTGATCACCTGAATTATACCTAATAAGACGCAGATTGATACTAAGTCAACGATAGCATTTTACAAGTGTCTTTGAATTTTTGGACCTGAAATCAGTGTGTTAGAGCCTAATGAACATGAATGAAACTTACTTTAAAGACCACCATCTGATTAATTGAGGGGTGGGTATGGGGATAACGGCTGTATTTCTGATTGAAAGCAGACTAGTGGTGACACAAGGTTAAAAATATTAGATGGGCCCTTTTATTATTAGAGTAGTACATGGAAAGTCAAACGGCGCTTATGACCCCATTACATAATAATAAAGTTGTAGCCTAAAAGAGCTTATTGTTTAAAAAGATGAGATGCAGAAGAGGTGGAAGGGGGAAATGGCGATAAAGTGAAGTGGTTTGTCCAAGGTTGCACAATAGGTCAACAGCAGAGACAGGAATGGAGCCCAAACCTCCTGAGTCCTAGTCTACTGCCTCCTTGTAATTAAGCTTCTCATGTATCTGTTGTTGCCATTTTTTGGTAGAAAACCTGAAGATCTTCAACTTCGCTGAGTGTTGAGAAACATACCTTCTATAGTCCAAGACTACGTGTGGCTTTAATATTCGTGTTAATGTGTGCCTCTAAATTGAGAGTTGTGGATGGAAACAAACTAGCATTTCTCTGAAACAAGGCAGAGGCCCAAGTAGTACATTTCCTCTGATGCAGTGGGAGAGGAGAGATTGTGAACAAACTCTCCTGAAGCCCATTTGCCCTGAAAATGGGACACTAGAATATTGGATAGGTGTCAGTAGACGTCCTACTCCTTATTTTAGAAGGGGGAAAGAGCAGCATAGTAGTCAGCCTGCATGTATCTTTTAAAATACTGTTGTATTGGTGCAAAATGGTTCTGGTGGGTTGTTTTTTTTTTGGTTTTTTTTTGCATCTGAAATAAAGCATTGCTCCTCCTCCTGTGCAAAATTCTGTTTGGGGCTTGTGAAAAAGCCTCAAATTGGCAGGTAACATTTTCTTGTTTGTCGAAGGATTTAGAGGGAATTATCTTAAAGCCAAATACTAAATTCTTGGTTAAATACCTTCATTAAACTTATTAGCAAGAACACTTATACACCCTGCCTCCTAAAGTCCAAGTGACTTAACAATATCGTAATCTTGCTGGTTCACTACTGACCACTGTTTCCCCAAAGTCCAGTAGCCAGCTCCATCATCTGCCAACATAGGAAAGGAAGAGTCTTAGCAGGACACTTGTGGATACCTGTTTCATAAAGGAAGTAGAGGCTGGCTCTCAGTAGGAGCCATGGCTCAGAGGCAGGAGCCTTGGTGCTGTAGAAGAAGCCCGTTCCCCAAGAAAGATAACCCAGGATAACTCTCAGAATGTTAAAGAAATGCTTAGTAAAGCGCATGTTACTACCCCTACTCAGAATTCATTCAGACGTGCGGTAAACCGCACTTACAAGTGCCAGTGGCTGGATGCGAATGTGAAGAATGCGCATCCGGATGATGTGCGAAAAGGCGCCATACAGATGATTGAGCTTGCTAGTGCACTGACCTACGCTCTACCGACTTGGTTTTTTCAGGTCGGTAGAGCACACCTGTCGGTGCGTGGGCAAGCTCAATCATGTGCACAGCGCCTTTTCACACATCATCTAGGCGTGGGTTTTTCACATTTGCATTGAGCCGCCAGCACTTGTAAGTGCTGTTTACAGCACGTCTGAATGGGCTATTAGTCAGGGATAAGGTACTTTAGAATTCAGGAGTTCAGAGGTAAATCACCTTGGAGTATTTTGCTAGTTGGCCTTCGTATCCCTTTTTGCTCTAATATTTTGGTTCACAAATATGTCTATTAAAGTGGTGTCTTCCAATTGAACAAAAATTTGGTCTTGACTAAGGGTGCAATCTTCACTTGTCCAGATGTGTATGAGTGTTGCATGTCTAAGCTGTGCACCTAAATGCCACACTAGAGGACTTAAGTGAGTGCCAAATCCTCATTGATGGCAGAAGACTTCATTGTACAGCACAGTCGTGATCAGTGGGTTGCTGCCTGTAATGTGGAAGCATGGAATGCACGTCATGTACCTGGGTTTGCTTAACGAGAGGTCAGACCACACTTAAATGCTGATCACACAAAGCCTGTGTTCTGGAGGGGTGATGCTGTATGCATAAGTGGTGGGTGGTAGGCAGTGAAGCCTCTTGCTGTGAATAAAGACTTGGCATATCTTTAAACGTTAACATGGCACTTTGGGATGCAATTTCTCCTTGTCCTCCTGGATGAATGAGGATTGTGCCTTGGGTTGAATAAGTATATATTTATAACTTGGTGTGGTTCTGTTATGTAAAAATGGCATTATGGACTTTAAAGATTATATTTATCCCTCCATATTAGACTTGCTCTGGTTGTGTAAAAGACTTGTCTTATTTCTTTATCGGTCAGTGTCATATCCTGGACTCAGAAAGTCAAGCTAGAATCTTTGTTTCTTTTGCTTCACTGCTAATAATTAAGATGCTGAAAGCCAAATCATGCCTTCATTGTGACCCTCTATGCAACCCCTCTGACTCTGTTCAGGAATGTGCAGGTGTGATATATAATAATATAACATAACTGGACAGCTCTAGGGCTGTATAGGAAAGCAGATCTCAACAACTGTATCCGGCTCAGAGAATGAAGAAAAAACAGTATCTGTTTTTAACAACTTTGATTTTTGATTCTGTAAAATTTCTCATACTCTGTAATCCTAGAATAAGGCTTTGTGTTTGCATAAACTGTTTCTCAAGAAGCTCTTAAAGCATTTTACAAAGGTGGCTATTATCCTCCCTCTTTTAAAGCTAGGGAAACTAAGGTGGAGATCAAATTAAGTTGGTTGATCCAGGAAGGCAGTGGTATTCAGTTTCTGTATTAGTTTTCCTTCCGACACGGAGTTAATGGAAACATCATCATATGGTTTGAAAATGAAGTAAATGACCATAAAGGGGTCATGACAAACGTTAGTGCATTAAGTTATCAAAGGCATATAGCCTGCTCCAGTAGGCATCCATATTTAACCTCTTATGAAATCACATTAATTTGTTTTATTTGGATTGGGCATTAACCCACTTGTTTCAATTAAACTCTTCTCTTTTGGTCAGACATTGGGAGAACTGACTAGACCTGCTTGTCTTTAGGTGAAAACAAACATAATGCTTTAACATGGCTTATGCATGCTTCAGGGCTGTATTGGTGCCCTATGCAGCCCTGTAAGATGCATAAGCAATCTTAAAGTGGAGTTAGTATTACGTCTGATTTCACCTGAGACTTGCAAAACCAAGACCTACAGCAGTGTCATTGGTATTGTTGTCCAAATAAACTTAAGTTGAGGCATACAAAAATGCATAAATAATTCACTAGACAGGCATTAAAGACTACTTGCTAGGCTTCCCATTAACTCCTCATTGGTTGCACGGCTATGTCAGAGGCATCCCTGAGTGTTTTCCCTCTCCATGGGACTAACGTGTCTAAAGACATCGGATGGTGTGTTCAGATCAGAAATGAATGTGTATGTCCTGATACCTCCCTGTCTGCCCTGAATCCTTCACTCTGCACCTCTGCCAATCAGCCTGTTCCTTGCTGCACTCTGTCTTTGTGCTCTTCCAGAGTCCCCAGAGGGGGAGGAAGGGAAGTGGGAATGAGCTGTTTAGCTGCAGCACAGAGCAGAAGACTTGGGGTAGATCCGACTGCTCTCCTGCATGGACTACAACTCCCATAATTCCATGGGAGTGCTTCTGCAAGGAGTTTCTGGTGTGAGGGGCAGGCAGAACTCTGAGTAGCCCCTGGATATGGAAAGGCAGCTGTTGCGTCGAAGTACTGCAATGTATTAAATATGGGGGGAAGCATGTGGCTATACAGTGTTGTCAGCACACAGTCAGCTACCCCTTTACATTGTCCAAGTTGACTTTTACAGACCAGCTCATGTAATGTATTTTAAGATCTATATCGCACTATCATGAAGAGGGGATTGAGGAGGAAATCAAATCCTTCAATACTTTTTCTCCAAGAAGCTTGGTAGCACACCCAGTAACATCTATTGGGATGTGTCATGAAGAGATGCTGGGCTACATGTAGACTACAGGTCTAACAAATATGTAAAGGTAAACGCTAAACATGTATGTAATGTGAAAGTTGAGAACTGGAAAAGCAGTTCTTCATTACATGAAGTGCGAAGTCATGACCCTGAGCAATTGTGTAATCAGAAAAGGCCTAACACTTCTGCAGACACTAACAATAGGCCACTGAGTTGCAAATGATTTCTTCCTGTGGATGTGACTGAAAGCACAGTCACCTGGTGGGAAAATCAAACAAAGGACCCTGGAAAAGTACTTAAGGGGAAAGACAAGACAAAGAGAAAGTTCTTCATCCTCCATCTTGGTGATCACTTCTGATCATAATTACCAGCCAGAGAAGGGCAGCACCAAACAAGTTATAAAGTAAGGACTGATCTTTTGGAAAAAATCTAAGACTTGTACCCAGCCAAGCTTTCCACCGCTGAATGTGACATGAACTGAAATAGCCTTGGACTTTGATTAGGGTAAGCCTAAATCAGGAGAATCCAAGTACAGATAGGAATGCGTTATTGGTTATGTTTTGATTTCTGCACTCTCGAGTATAATCTTGTACTGCATGCTTATTCATGATTTATTCATTAAACTTCTTTTAACTGAATTTAGTATGGTCCAATGGAATTGCTAATCCTAACATTTGCGGGACATAGTTTGGGGTTAAATCTGTGTTTAAACCACAGGCGAACCTAGAGAGAGTGAGTCTGTGGTGGGAAACTCTGTGGCGGAAAAGGAGACAAGAAGGTTCACCTGTTGCAGGCTGAATCAGTTATAGAGAGAGAGCTGGTCCAGTGGGAGCTGCAAACTAGGGAAACTGAGTCACAACAGCCTAGAGTGGGGTAGTGAGACACTCACTCATTCTATGACAGGTCGTTTTAGAGGAAAGGAATGGACCAATTCAGTATAATTTAGTCAGCGGTAGGCTTACCTGGGCACTTGCCGAGGGCTCACAGCTTCAGGGGGGCCCATTGGCCTTTGGGGGGGGACCACAGCCAATTTCCAAACTTGGACTGAGTCAGCTGTTTCTTCGTGTCACTGCTGCACTGTTTCCAGGAGCCTCGGAGGGGGATCGCGGAGAAGGTTGTTACCTTGGAAACAAGGTTCTTAGAGATGGCTCTAAACATTCTCACAACTGGTTGTGAGAATGTGAGGAGCCACTCGAAGAAGAACTTCACATGTGCAAGTGAGCGTGGATGCTCTGCAGGGGCGGCTGGAGGGTCTTGAGGTTGGAGGGGCAAGTAAGGCCGGCTGACCTACTGGCGGCGGAGCCAGGGCAACGGTGGGTGGCATAACCCAGCAGCAAGGAGTTCCAAGGGTTAATGTTGGATGGACATAACATTACTTAATCAAAACAAAGCGGCAGCAGCAGGGAAGTGGCTGAGGCTGGCAGCACGCTGTTGAGAGGCCGGGAGAGCACAACAGCGCGCCGCCAGCCTTGTCCCTAACTCCATGCGCGGCTGAGGCAGGGAGCAGCGTGCGTGCGCGCTGGTCCCTGCCTCAGTTGCCCGGCCCAAAGCTGCTTGCCTGGGCGCTTGCATCAAGCGCCCAAGCGAGAAGTTCCATTGCACCCGTTAGGTGCAAAGGAAAAGGCTACCCCCTCCCTCCACAGCACGCCCTATGCGTGATGTGGACTGAGGGGCTCAGCTGCCCAAATCGCCTTTTCAACAGAAAACGCAGTTTGGGTGGCTGAGCAGCTCAGCTTTTTTATCCCTTCCTGGACCCACTTTCAGAGCGGCTCTGAGAGCGGGTCCTGGAAGGGAGCTAGATCACTGTGGCTGACAGTAGCAGCAGCCTAAGCTGAAGTCAGAGGCTGCTGCTGCTGTCAGAAGCAGAGGCGCGGGGTTTTTGTTTTGTTTTTAAAGTAGGGACGGCGCGGCAGGGGTCCCACACAGTGCTAGGGGGGCAGTGCGCCAAATGCCCTGGGGGGGGACCGCCACTGGAGCTCTGTGGGGGTAGAGGGAGACATGGGGATGGATGGTATTGGGCACATGGAGAGAGGGATTTTGGGGGGGTTCTGGGAGAGAGGCATGGGAACGGAGAGGGAGGGAAGGGCTGTTTAGGTATACTGTGGTCTACAGTGGGGGAGATGCATGGGCAAAAGCCCCACCACCACCCCAATACTCTGTTGCCCAAGGGCCCACAAAAACCTGGAGCTGGTCCGTTCCTACTAGAATTTATAGACTTACCCAGAAATAAATGGGTAGGAGTGTGTCGGACTGTGGGAAAGATTTGCAAGTCAATACGGATACTTGATCTGTGTTTATCACCAGGACTGTCTGTCTGGTAAAGATTTTGTCTCCAGCATAGTGATTGCAAACCACTTCCTCACTTTATCAGAGCCTTGGCATGAGATTTTTAAAAATACATTATGAAACCAATTATTTTAACTTCTGCTTCTAAGGCTCTTGCTGTTTCATCTGTTGTGGTTACCTTTTCTCCTTTCTGATGGGGAAAACACGGTGAATGTGGGTCCCTGCCTGTAGGGATGGCAAAAAAGTGTTGTGTTTTTTTAGGACTCTGGCTGTAGCTTGATTTTTGAAGGATTTAGATATAGAGGGATTGAAAGTACACCATTTTTCAATTGAGCTACGTTATAAAGATAATACACTTGTCCAGTAGCTTACACAGTAATTTGCTAGGGTGTTGTACATAGTGCCTCCCTTGAGGAAATCTCCTCTTTGCTCTCTTCCTCCAACCCCTCCACCTACCCTCTCAACCCAATCCCTTCCCATCTCCTGACCTCCATTGCTCCCACTGTCTCCCCCCCCATCCTCCCTTTACATGTCAT
>QEPC01008233.1:3405772-3428263 GCA_003113815.1 Sphenodon punctatus | reverse complement strand
TCTGCTAGGTAATCAATAAAAATGTCACCGCGGGCACCAGACTCCTCCAGTTTGTGGTGGAGACAGGCTGGACTGACCCAAACCCTCACCTCCTGGAAAACCTCTACTAGACAAGACTTCGCAGATGCTATGAAGGCAGCAAAGAAAGCTGCTTTTGCTGTCATCACAGCCACGGCATAGTCTTTTAAAAAAATAATCTATGCTGCAAGATTCAGCTCGAATCTGTCGCCACCTGTGCTCTGACTGCCTACCCTCGCTTCTGTCGCCTCAAGTCCTCTGTGTACCATGGGGACCTGTGTTGACACAGCGGTGGGAGTGGATGCCTGGGAACCAATGTGTCAATGGCCTCAGTCAAGGTGGTGGTCCATAATGCAACATGGTCATCAATAGAGCAGATGTTGAGGTCTGTGGGAAACTAAGGAATGGAATGCGAGTGGGCTCTCGATTTGTTGACAGCAGCTCAGCTATGTCCTAATCTTTTGAAAGTAACTGTCTTTCTCTTGCAAACTGTGTAGGGTACCCCTTTCCCGCAGTCTGCTCTAGGGAGCTACTGCTGTGTGTTTTGGGGAGCCCTGATGACCTCGGTGTTTGCTTGTGGTTGCTGTGACTGTCCAGGGAACAGACAGCCAGAGAAGTTGTGCGGTGTTTGATAACCTGACCTTTGCTGACATTTGGGTGAAGCCTGATGTTGAAAGAGAACTGTTGGACCCATCCTCCGAGGCGGTTTTGCACAAGTAGGGTGGCACATGCATATGATGGGGTTCTCTTTGCACATGAGGGAATACAGACACTGTGCCACAGTGCTGCAATTCCAGGTTCAGGATACTGCATGAGTGCGAACCCCTGGCAGGATGGGTGAGTGGGATGCAAATGAGACTATGGTTCTTCTGGATGTGTGTGACTTGCTAAGAGGTTGTGGTGTCCCTGACGGAGGCTGGCCCTTCTCTGCCACTTGTTCTCATCAGTGTCCTAATGACAGCGTGAGGTAACCCAGGAGGCCACTGGGAATGCCTAGACTGGATGCTGGATCTCTTTGGGGAACTGCGTGGCTTGGAGTCCTGGGAGAGTGATCCCACTGTGCTTGTTGCCCCAAACAAGGTTTGGGCACTCTGGTAGTGTAGGGCATCCTGGTGAGAGGAGATTTCCTGGCTCCTGCTATGGTGCTGCAGGGGATGTTGATGAGGGGCCACAGGTGGGGGATGTATGTGGAGAGAGAGGGGCCGGGGTCCCCCCCCCCAGCAGGTAAGACCTCACTAGAACTGTGTGCTGCTTGTTGCCAATGGTGGGCTGTGAATTGTTCTGTGAACTGAATATGTGGCAACCTGTGCTTCTGATCTGCATGGATGGATTACTTGGACTTTTGTTCTTGCTCTTCTTTTTGACTTCTGCTTTCCCTTCTCGTTCTGGGCGCTCAAAGAATGTAATTTTCTCATTGAAGTTGGCCTTTTACAGGTGACAAGAGGTTCCTGTGCCTAGCCAAGTGCTGACATGTCTCCTGCCTGGTCTGCATCTCTGTGGGCGGGTGGGGATGGCAGGGGCTGGACCACCTCTGAGTCATGGGACAGCAGGGGTCAATGGCTGGTGCGGCAGCTTGTTCCATGTTTGCTACGGCTGTGTGTCATGGCAGGGGATGGGATACTGGGAGGGGTGTGGGGTGGAAGGTGGGGAAGGGGTGGAATGCCTGCCTGTGAGTTGGGTTTCTCAGGCTAAACTGGGGCGGAGAGGCTGTGTGGCGGCTGCCCACGTACAGGGAACATATGCACAGGGGGCTGCCTGTTGTGCTCCCCATTCTGTCCAATTGAGTGGTGTCTGTGTAGGGGTTCCATGGGGTGGCCTGGACTCCAGATAGCTAATCTCTGGCCTGTGAACCCCCAAAGTGAGATACAAATGACCTCACTTTTGGGGATGTTGGTGAAAAGTGGGGGTGGGTGGGAGGGACAGCAGTGTGGTTTCAGTGCATTTTTATTTTCCACTTATTGAAATGATTTCATCCAGTTAGATCACATTATGTTCCGAAATTTTAATTTTAACCTGCACATCTGTCATCCGATTGGATGATGCTCATACATGCATTCTGTTATAATAAATAATGGGACCGCATTAAAAATGCCAATATATTTAAAATCAAATTAACATCCAAATAACTTGTTTTCCCCCTCTTATTCCGTATATGTGGAACTCCTTTGGTTAGTCTGCAAGCTTAATTCATCATTACGTGAAAGGAATTTAGGCGTTAGTAGGTGAGGAAACAGACTTATAGGATAACTTTAATAGCCATTAGATAAGATTGAGGTTAAGGTGAAGAACGGCAACCAACTGCGTTTAGGTAATATTCTATGCTATTATAGTACAAATTAGCATGGTACCTTTCCTGGGTTAAACTGAGGTGATGCTAAAGTGAAAGAGGACTTCATCACAGAAGAGCAAAAATGACAATTTTTTTTAATTGTACCAAAAAATAAATTTGTCAGCAAAAGAATAACTAAATTACATTTGGTGTTACACTTACAATAATGGCTTAATGAAAACCGGGTGGCAGACATGGAAGATGAACACCACTATATCAGTCTTTCCCTGCTAGTGACACCTTGATAATATGCATAAGAAGTTGATGGTTTCAGTCTTGTGTTCATACTTCAAAATAGCACACCGCTTTTTGCTCATGTTGGGCTGATCAGAGATTTGCACGACAGTTTCCATGGTACTATGGGTGAAATCTAGGTAGCGGTTGTAGTTGCTGCTTATACTGTATTTGATCTTTGGATACACAGAACATCCATCCTGACTACCAGTGGTATGGCTGTGCTTTATAAATGTCATGTTTTTTTTAACCCTCAAATTAAGGTAGTATGAGAATCCTTAGGTACAGGGCTGGAAAGGACCTCAAGGTTCGTTTACTCATCCCCCTTCACCAATGCAGGATTCATCATTCTCAAAAATATCTGCACAGAAAAACCCACAAAGCAGAACTGAGTCTATAATAAAAATCTGCCACAAGTAGAGATCAGGACTGACCAGAGCGTGCTGATGCCTGAAATAAAGGGAATGAATGAACTTGTAAAAGAAAAATCCAGTGTAAAGTTTGCTTTTAACATTTTAACCATATTGTCAGTGTATGTTGAATTCCTCTGTGTGTACAGCTTTGTACGTATGTCTCCAGCATATGGACACGTTACTGTGCCAGGGGAAACTTACAAGAAGGAATCTCATGGTGGGGAAAGTAACGTGAAGGTTGGATGGAATGTGTGGCTAAAAGCATCCTATGATACGTCTTGTGGTGTTTTCAATCATGAAAGGCAGGGCGCAACATATGATTAAATAAATAAGTAAAATCCATCCCTGCCTTTTGTGATTGAAAACGTGAGACACGTCATTTTTCATTCATTTATTTATTTATTTATTTATTCATTTATTTAATAATTTATACCCCGCCCCTCCTGCAAACAGCTCAGAGCGGCTAACAAATCTCATATAAAACAATATTTAAAACATCATAAAAATCTCAACAATTAAAACAGGGAAAAACAAGATTATAACAAAAAATAAGGAAGGGTAGGGGGATAAAACCCACTAACCCCCCCCCCCCCCCAAAGGCCCCAGTGACACTTTTAATCCCATGCCCACGTTCCAAGCTTCACGTTACTTTCTAAAGTGGGTAAACAGCCTAAGACTGTACGTAAAGCTTGTTGCAGCAATTTCCCACTGTTGCTAATATTGATAGGAGCTGTAGCACAGGCAGGGCTGCTATGGCCATCAACTTTAAAAAAAATAAAATAAAAAAAAAACAACAACAAAACGCTTGATGCTGAAACTTGCATAGTTGTAGGCAGTGGAGTTTCTTCTACAGTAGCATTCTTAGTGTGGCAGTAACTTGTGGAGTTGTTGGGGCTTTTATAGATGTTTCCCAGTGCTGTTGACACCCAAGTATTGGCAGGGTCAAAGAGGTACGTATCAACAGTCCATTAAGTATATGTGTGAAACAATGTGATTCCCCACTTGCTAATAAATATCAGGTGAACTAAAAAGCATAAACCTTTTTTTTTTTTTTTTTTTAAAACTACTTAATGTTTATATATGATGTACCAAGATTAATTCTCTTGCTGTTTTAAAAAGTTGCAGCATTCTACCCTTCTTTTTCCAGTTTGGGCTATTGTCTTGTTCGACATTACTGTTTTTAGTTTTTGGTCTTCTGTCCAAGAGAAAAGAAAGGGCATGATATTTTAAATTGTTAAAATTAAACTAAATAAACAGCAGAAAAACACTCTACATCGTAAAGAGGGCAGAAGTACGAAAATATTTCTGCTTTGTTGTTTTCCCTTTAAAGTAGGTTCAAAGACCTACTCTGTTAATCATGCAAAAACCAAACAACTTTCAGATGAAGAAAATGTATTGAGTTGTTTTAGCCCTAAATTTTCAAACCTCTCGAAGGAGAAAAAAATTGATTTACTTACGGGGGTAGTTGGAGGGGGAGACCAGAATGATTCCTCTGTTAGCTTCTTGACCCCTTTTCTGGTGTTCAAAGATCCAGTAGTGAATTCCTTTGGTGAGGAAAAACTTACTCACC
Organism: Sphenodon punctatus; assembly: GCA_003113815.1. Taxonomy (NCBI): domain Eukaryota; kingdom Metazoa; phylum Chordata; class Lepidosauria; order Sphenodontia; family Sphenodontidae; genus Sphenodon; species Sphenodon punctatus. Next base: position 3,423,699 of record QEPC01008233.1, on the reverse strand, counting down.
TGATTAGGGAGAATATAGGTGTGCAAGGCATAAGCACCATAGATGGATAAACAAGATTTAGGGGTCTTGCCCGAGACTAAATGGTGACTTGCGTTGCATTTTGAAGCTTTTTGCTGCAACCATGATATATATATATAATATATATTTTTAAATGAAAGCTGAGATTCTGACGGAATCGCTAGGTTGCTTGAGATGGGGCTGTAGTAACGCCCAAGTATCATGAGTTGGTAAAACAGCTTTGCAATGAAGGTAGTTACTTGTACTAACACAATTTTTAAAACTGTCTTTCTAGGTATGCCTTACATTTTGTTATACAAAGTGGAATTTCCTACTATATCATGATCGTAATAGGAGTGGAAAATATGCACAAGTGAGTATTTAATTATCTGATTTAAATGCTGAATTGCTGAATGTGAATGAAGGATTCAAGCCACAATTTTGAATGCAATTGTTCAGTGATTTATACAAACAGTATATGATGTGTAGGAAAGCATTCTTTACTAATGCATTTTAATTCTTACTGTGCATAGTAATTTTGTTGTTGGTGCTGGAATAGCCAAGCCTTTCAGTATTTGAATTCCACTTAAGATGGTTTGTTTCTAGAGGAAAAAAAACACTGCTCTTTTTGTCTGCTGTTTGAAATGCCAAAAGCTCGTCACACCTACTTTCTGCAGAAAGAAACCCTAAGGGGAACATTGTAATTCTCTGTGCGTAGCTGTTAACAAGTTGTTATTGTTTAATTATGTATTTGTGAGCAAATCTAAGATCATATTAATGTCTCTATGGTTGCAATTATGTTTATGTTGTTTTCTATGTGTATGTGAGGGGTTTTATTTAAATAATTTAATATGGACTTTTATGGTCTCTTGTATGTTATTTTTTATGAAAGTTGTGAGGCGATAACTTTGGTTAAGCCTAAATAAAGTATGATTGATTGATATTAATGTCATTTCCCACTTTTGATACAAGTGGAAGGTAAATATTTGATCATAAAGTGGGTTTGTGTGATAGGAGAGAGTATTATTAAAAAAAATAAAAAATTAGCAAGTAGTTCTGTGCCGTGAGCGCCTAAACTAACAAGATTTGGTTCCGTAAGAGAAGGGGGAAGCTGACTTCCTAGAGTTAGTGGATTAACAATTTCAGCCAGGCACTTTACCTCCCTTCTCTGTTCCCCGTTTGTTTTTTTGTCTCCCCTGTTGTATTCCTGATTCTCTTGTAAGTTCCAGTGTTCTTTGACCTCCCTCTGTTCCCCCATTGTTAATATCTAATCTCACCCCAACCCTTTTTTACCTTGCCTTTTCTTTTCCCTTTTTTGAGAGACTAGTGTTATAGAATCATCTGGTTTACGAGCTTCTACAACCATTCCCGTTTTTGCTGAACATGCTGCCCATTAGTAGGAATGGTTTTAGAGATATGCATTTGCAATAATGTAATTCCATCTTAACTCTATCTCTATCATAACTATAACTGCTTTCTTTCAAATTGCTCCTTTGTGGTGGTTTTGTTTTTAAAATAAGCAAAGCTTGTTTTTAATAAAATTGCTTGGTTTGCTTTTTGTAAAGGGTGGGGAACTAGGATTAAAATCAATGAGTTTTTGAGGCTAGGAAAGTACAGTGATTTGTGTGGGTTATGCCAGGGATGAATTTTTGGTCCCGTATTGATCGTGTCGTAGTTAACCACAGGCTACCTTTGGAAAAATCCCAGTGATGATAGTTTGCTTATTGATTGGTCAAAAAATCCTTATATCTAGAACCCATTTAGTCTGATTGCTAGGTTAACTCAGCAGGGATATGTTTTTCAGTGGATTAGGATATGGCACTCTGTTAAAGCCCTCCATTCTCTTGCTCTTGACGTTGAGTGCAGCCACACGAGCTGCAGAGGGCCTGATCCCTGTTTGACCCTGTGGTAGGCAAATGCAGCAGCCACAATGCGGGGCCAGTATTTGCGGTGTTGCAAACCTGTCTCCCCCCCCCCCTCCGCCTGGAAGCTGGGTGAGCTGCTGTTGGACCTCTTGTCGTGGTGCAGGGCAGGTCAAGGCACCAGCCACATTAGTGGCCGCCTGACCACTATCCTGCCCCCAGCCGTGACGTGACTGCACAGGACTGGAGCTAGTGGCGGCTGTTCAAAGCCTGGCAGTGGACCATGCTGCACGGGGGCACAGATGGCAACCGGACACACAAGCTACAATGCCTTGGGTGATGGGGCGGGGGACATCTGATGGCCACCAGCACATGATGCACTGCACCATATAGTAAGGCTGCCCCAAGTCGGGTACGGCTGCCCAGGGCATGGTAAGTGCATTTGTGTAGCTGCACATATTTGAGTGCCCTCTGCAAGGACCCTATGGTTCCTTGCACTACAGCTGTGTTACACATCTATCTATGGCACCTAGCAAACCTCTGGACAAAACCGGGACCCTGGTCTCAGTCTACCAGTGCGTTAACCACTTGTAAGAGTTGCTATGTCGTGCAGCACAAGAATTCCCCTCACAAAGATTTATCAGGTTTACCTTGTGGCTTTCGTAGCAACTGTCAGTGTGAGACTTGGAAGATGCAGATTTTATAACCCAGGCTTATTTTCTGCATGACAGTACAGATTATATACTAGGTTCCTTTTTGCATAACATTGGGCAGCTTTTATCTTCCTTCGTGGAAAAATATAAATTTCTGCATATGTAATCCTTTTTGTTTTTTCCAAAGCTGATGTTTAGGGATAAAAGAAATATGTAGGTAATCGTTTCTGCTTAATTTGATTTTTGATACCAGCTTCATCAACTATAATAATTTTACAGTGAAGTAGTTCCATATAACTAAATGAAAACAAATTATTTGAGCAGGAACACTGATAGGCATTGAAAGTTGCCACGTGTCCCTGTCTGAACCTGTACTTCATTACTTTTTCTGTGGCTCTTTGGTAAACACTAGCTCATGTGATGTCTGAGTGTCACTGATTTTAGATGCTTGTTAAATATGACTAATATGAACTACACCAGTAAAGAAATAGCTGACTATGGGTGAATACAAGCATGCATTTAACTCTGCTTTAACATTTCTTATGCATGTTGCAGGGCTGCATGCGCATCCTATGCAGCCCTATAACATGCATAAGAAACGTTTGTTTTTGTATCTAACGGTGTCAAATAAGTGAAATAAAAAAACAAACCCTGAAGGGTCCTATCAAGAACTTTTGGGTTAGGTCTCTTTCAAAAGCCCAGTCCTTGCAGCATGAGGCTTTATGCCTCTGCCAGGATTAGCCCCAACTGAGATAAATTAAGCTGCCTTCTCTGGCTGGTTACCTCATCAAGGGAATGGGCAGAATCCTGTCACAAGGGTAAAATGGCTTACTGTTACTTGAGTTTGAGGGCAAGCTGGGAGGGTATTTTATTATGGGCAATGAGAGTCTGTTTCGGTCAGGTGTTTGAGATTTAATGAAGTAACCTTGGAAGAGGGAATATTTGGAACTTTTAAATACCTACATGACTGAGATGTGGGGGTGTCGGATTGAGTAAGGAGGAGAAGAGATTGGAGCCCAAGAGGATGCTGGATGTTAACTGTGCTGGCCACACCCAGTGAAACCTATATGTTCAAAGTGATGGTAGCTGCATTTTTGCTCATGCTATTGATGGTAGCAATATGAAACCTGTATAAATGGAAGGCTTTACTTTGGATGGAAAAAAATAATTTCTGTAGTTGGTGGTAAAGGGTAAATATCTTGATAATGTAGTTAGTGCTAACCTTCTGGGGTATGCTGTAAAACTCTTGCAGCTTAATTGTGAAGTGCCCTTTGCTACAGAGCACATACCCTTTCTCCTTGAGGAGGGTGATATTCTTTTTAACAAATAAGGCTTTTTTTCTCACTACAGGGGGGAAAAAAGCTACATAAGTTGTTGCACAGGTGCCTCCCTAATAGCAATAAAGTCTCCTAGGCAACTGCTTCTTTACTGCATAATTACTCATTTTGTGGTCAGTAAATAAGCTGCCTGTGCCTGAGGGGAAATGGAACTTGGTGTTAGCAGTGAAACTTGAAGGGCCCACTCTGTCTGTAAATTAATGGATATTTTATAACTTCATTGTGAGTGGGAGCAGGTCCCTGGAGCGGGATTAAATTTGTGTACCTTTTGGAAGGTAATTTTGGAGTTGAAATGTTGATCTCCCTTGTTTAGGCTTGTTGTTAGGAGAAAGTTGTATTCCAGAGTACACCAAAAGCCTGATTACGGGTCTTGTCTACTTTTTGGGTGCTGGCTGATTTATATTGTTAGGCTGATTGGCATTTAAAAACAAACACTTGGTAAGCTGTTGATCCATACACTATATAACTGTGTTTTGGTGCCTTGAAAATAAAGATGCATTACATGTGTGAATGAGTAGGCTTAAAATATCCAGTTGCCACATGCAATATTATTGTAAGATTCTGTATGATTTTTAGCAGACCTTGGTCTTTATTTTATTTAAATTTATATCCAATCCTTTCCCATGCTTACATAAAACCAATTATACTGCGGTATATGAAACAGGTAGGTAGGAGGCTAGAGCGACGCTGGCGTCGGACTCGCTCTGAATCTGACCGACTTCTCCACAGGACCCATTTGCGGTCCTATGTTGAGGCTGTGAGGACAGCAAAGAAGGAGTTCTTTGCTGCCCTCATAGCATCTGCGATGTCGCGTCCAGCGGAGCTGTTCCGGGTGGTGCATGGGCTGGTCAGTCTGGCCTCCCTCTGCCTGGACGGGGACTTATCCCAGGCCTGCTGTGAGGAGTTTGCCACCTACTTCGCAGACAACATCGCTCAGATCCAGAGTAACTTTGACACCGGATTGGAAGCAGTAGGTGAGGAGCATGAGGTTATGGAGGTGCTGTCCGGTCGATCTTTCTGGGATGAGTTTCAGGAAGTGACGCCAACCGATGTGGTGAATGTCCTGGGGTCTGTTAGGGCCACGAGTTGTGAATTAGATCCATGCCCGTCCTGGTTGGTGAACGCGTCCCTTCGGCAGGGGAGGCTGTCGCCCAGTCTCAAGGAGGCTGTGGTGCACCCCCTGCTGAAGAGGCCATCCTTGGATGTGGACGCACTCGCCAGCTACCGAGTGGTCTCTCATCTTCCCTTTTTAGGGAAGGTTATTGAACGGGCAGTGGCACTGCAGCTCCAGGCACATTTGGACAGCATCGGTTTCCTGGACCCTTTTCAATCTAGGTTCCGCCCTGGCTATGGTACTTAGATGGCGTTGGTGGACGATCTCCGCCGGGAGATGGACGCAGGATGTTCGAGATTTCTGATCCTGCTAGATCTCTTGGCCGCTTTTAACACCATGGGCTGCTGTTTGAGATGGTTGCAAGACCTGGGGGGTCTGGACGGGACTGTTCTTGGATGGTTCTGCTCATTCCTCTCGGGGAGAAGCCAGTGGGTGGTGGTGGGAGCTGAAACATCATGCCCCTGGGCGTTATTCTGCAGCGTTCCGCAAGGTTTGATCCTGTCTCCATTATTGTTTAATGTGTATATGCAACCCCTGGGGGAGATCGTGAGAGGGTTCGGGGTGCGATGTCACCAATATGCTGCTGATACTCAGCTGTACCTCACTTTCAACTGACCCAGGTCCTGCCATTTCATTGCTTTCTCAATGTTTGCAGGCAGTGGCGGATTGGATGAGGCAGAGCAGACTGAAACTAAATCCCGATAAAACAGAGGTGATGGTGGTGGGGAGGGTGGGGGAGGTTCTGGCCCCCGTTGTGTGTGTGTGTGTCCGTCCTATTGTCTATCAGGTTCGGAGTCTTGGGGTGGTGTTGGACTCGGGTCTCCGTCTGGATCGGCAGGTGGAGGCGGTGGCTAAGACCACCTTCTGCCATCTGTATCTGGTACGGAGGCTGTGCCCATACATTTCCAGGCCCGACCTGGCCACCCTTATCCATACCTTCATCACCTCGAGTCTGGACTACTGCAATGCGCTCTACGTGGGGCTTCCCTTGTTTCTGGTTCGGAGGCTGCAGCTCGTGCAGAATGCGGCGGCCCATCTCCTAATGGAAACTGGGTGACGGGCGCATGTAACACCTATGCTCTGCACTGGCTGCCTATAGCGTACCGAGCCAGATTCAAGGTGTTGGTATTGATCTGTAAAGCCCTGTCTGGGCCCCTCATACCTCGGGGACCGCCTCATCCTCTGTGCCTGAATGATCCCTTTGGTCTTCTTGGAGGTCCCCCGGATGAGACGGGGGGCTACAATGGAGAGGGCATTCTCGGTGGCCGGGCCGCGACTCTGGAACTCCCTCCCGGAGGAAGCCTGCCTGGCTCCAGGTCTGCTGGCGTTTTGTCGAGCCTGCAAGACCTGGCTGTTTGCCCAGGCCTTCGGAGGGGAAGAGGGGAGGGTTGGGTAGCTGTGGATGTGGGGGTGGATAATGGACTGTTTTTAATTTATTGATTAAGTTGTTTTTTAAATACTGTTTTTATGAATTTTACTGTATTGTTGTAAACTGCCCCGAGATGCCATAGGCATGAGGGGGTGGCTAAAAAATACTTATAAATAAGTAAATACACAGAAATAACGTTGTCTAATGCCGCAATGTCAAGTTAAATTTGAAGGAAGAAAGAGATGTTTATCAATTGAGCTAGCTCACTTAGCAAGGTAATTGAGGCACTTTATTAAACATTTGACTGACAAATTACACTAAATGGCAGTGGCTCAGTAATAAGACAACTTTAACAATAGGACTGAATGTAATGTAGATGTCTAGGAAAGCTATGCTGGGAGCTTTATCAAAATATCTTCATGTCAGGTGGGTTGAACTATAGACTGGGCAAAGCAAACTTTCTTAGCCTTGGTAAAGGAAAAGAAAATACCTAAGACAATATTGAAGGGACAAAAAAAATAATAATGAACCTCTTCTGGAGCAAATTAAGGGGGCGGGGGGACTTATATTAAGGTTCAGAATCTGACCCAGTATAGATGGAATAGTTTTAAACTGAGAGCCTTGGGAAGTTTTCAAGACATCTAGCAAAGATCGAAAGCCTGACAGCAAACATGCTTGAAAGTAGTGACATCATTTATCAAGTCTGAGCCTGATGTTTTGCAAGCTGGTTAAGCAGCACAGCTACAGATAGAGGGGTTGGAAAGCTCTGTCCGGGATTCTGCATGTGGCCTACTTGAAAGTTTTCCTGTGAAGGTGAATCATTGCTTACATGTTCATGTAAACTGTGTTTTTAAGGGTTAAAATCGCTTGTCTCATAGGACTTGACCATGTAACAGTCTAAAAAGAGGTCTTATGATTATACATACATAGAATACAAAGTATTTAAGAATTCTAGCCTGCCTGATGTGTGGGATAGGGTGGGAAAGATTTCTGAAATTCCTGGATGCATGGGATTTAAATTCTCAAGATGTAGTCCGTCCATGGGTGGAGCTCGTGGAAATTCAGAAGATATCTTTTATTGGGCCAACTTGACTCTCTAAGGTGACTGCATTGCTGCATTAAAATCACGAACAGTCTATTGATTATAAAATTGGGATGATTTGTCCTAGTGCTATGAAATTTGCTTGAGAGGATTGCTTGGGTAAGTTGTAGAATCGGTCCAAATTTCAGGCAAATTGGACAAAGAAAACAAGCAAGCTAGACGTTTGAATTTTGGAGACAGAACGATGGCTCCCTGGTGTCTTTTTGCACATGGAAAGACAGCTAAGAGACCATTCAGAGTATCTGGAATTATGGGATAAGGGAATAAAGGGGGCACTCAAAGATGACAAGACTGTTGCTGAGGAACTGAATCGGTTCTTTGTGTCCGTTTTTACTGTGGAGGATGTTGAGGAGATAACTACACCAGAAATATTTTTTGTTTGAACTTATTGTCATGCCAGAAGAGGTCTGTCTTCATATTGATAATTCAGACAGTAACAAGGTTCTGATCTGCGGAAAACCACTCTGGAAAAGGATGTTGGAGTCACGATGCTAGGTTCTGATCTGGGGATAACCACTCGGGTAAAGGATGTTGGAGTCATCATGGATAGTTTCTTGAATACATCCGCTTCAAATGCTTGGCATTATTGCAAAAGGAATAGAGAATAAAAAGGGAAAGTATCCTAATGGAGCTGCATAAATCTTTGGTACAACCCCACCGTGAATATTTTGTGTAGTTCTGGTTGCTCCGTCTCAAGAAATATAGGATAGAACTGGGAAAGGTTAAGAGAAGGGCAAGAATAATAAATAAGCATGCTTAAAAAAGCATGTGGTGACCTGGTCGATATAGTGTACCTGGATTTTCAGAAGGTGTTTGATAAGGTCCCTCATGTGAGACTCTTGAGGAAATTAAAGAGTCATTGGATAAGAGGCAGTGTCCTATTGTGGATCAGCAACTGGTTAAAAGATAGGAAGCAAAGGGTAGGACTAAATGGTCAATTTTCACAGTAGAAAGAACACTAGTCCCAAGCATCTGTACTGGGAGTGGTGGTGTTTAGTATATTCATTATTGATCTGGGGAAGGGAGTGAAGTAATCAAATTTGCAGACAACAAGTTATTCAAGGTAGTTAAAACCCAAGGTGACTGAAAAATTTTGGGAGGATCTTGTGAGGCTGGGTGACTGGGCATCTAAGTGGCAGATGAAATTTAATGTGGACAAGTGGAAAGTGATGCACATAGGGGAAAAATAAGCCAAACTATATGTATACAACGCTGGCTTTGAAATTAGGAGTTACCACTCAGGAAAAAGATCTTGGAGTTGTCATTGTTGACAATATTTTGAAATCCCCAGCTCAGTGTGCAAGCAAACGGTGTTAGGAATCATTCGCAGAGAGAGAGTGTTTGCCGTGTTGGTCCCCAAAATAGGTCGTAGAGACAAAGTAGTGTAGAGAGATCTTTTATTGGACCAACTTAGGTTGGTGGAGGTTTGCAAGCATTCGGACCTCACAGGATCCTTCGTCAGGCAAGTCAGACATCCAAGCTGTACCAATCATTCGGAAAGGGATAGAGAATAGAATGGAAAATATTGTAATTGCTCTGTATAAATCTATGGTATGACTGCACCTGGAGTGTTGTGTACCGTTCTAGTTGCCCCTTTTCAAAAAAGGTACAGAGAATGGTAACAAAAATGATTAAGGGTATGTAATGACTTCTATACGAAGGAGAGGCTTGATAGGTTGGGGCTCTTCAGTTTGGAGAAGAGACTGAGAAGGGATATGATAGAAGTTTGTAAAATCATGAGTGGTATGGGGAAAGGAAATAGGGAACCATTTGCCCTTTTCCACAATAAGAGAACAAGGGGACACTCTCTGAAGTCAGATGGCAGCAGATTTAAAATGAACGAAAGTACTTTTTCATGCAACAGACAACACAATTGCCAGAGGAGGCTGTGAAAGCAAACTTAGCTTCAAATGGAAATTGGATAAATTCTTAGAGGCTCTAACCTCAACTAGTAGGATAGAGCCTACTAGTTGTGGCGTAAACCCTCGACTGCTGGTAGTTGGGAGCAGTCAGGAGGAGATGTGTCGCATCTCCATGACTTGTACATGTACTTCTCTTGAGCTACCAGAGCTGGCCACTGTCAAGAGACAGGATGCTGGACTGGATGCACGGTTGGTTTGACCTGGTATGGCAGTACTTACGTTTTCATGTTCTAGTTGCAAAAGACAAGCTCAAAATGGAGTGAGAATAGTTCTCTCCTGGCAAAAATGTCACTTGCAGTATCTGCATACAGTTAAATTAACAAGGCCACAGGAATTCCTTGGGGGAAGGCTAACAAGTCCAACAGACAGCAATCCTAGTTTTTCCTGGTGAGTCTGGTAAACAATATATGATTCAAATATTCATATAATTTGAAGCCTTTTCAAATTGTTGTTTTTTAATTAATGATTTAAGAAATGAAGACTTAATTGACAGACTGTTGCTCTTACTCTCATACTCGGTCTTAAATTTTTTCCAACCTCCTGTGTGCTACACCTTCTATAGTCACTTGGCAAGGGAGGGATGTTAAGAGGATTTTTGTCTGTTAGATAATGTCCTTGCCAGAAATAGTATTTAACCTTTTTTTTTTTTTTTGGTCTTGTATGAATGGATTACTGTGCAAATAGTATTCCTTTTTATGCTAAGTTGATACTTGGTTTTCCCAATAATCTTTCCAATCACATTATTTTTGCCCAGAAGGACTAGTTTGGGACAAGACCCAGAGTATGCTTTAGGCAGGGACTTATTGTTCACTGCATCTTCCCTATTGCAAGTGGAGAAAACACCGTGAATGCAGCTCCCTGGCTTCAGGGTGCCACATACTGAAGTCTTGAATGAAGAGGGACTTGCTTTTGCTTTCTAAATAAACTGGATGAATGAAGCTTGTTTAAAAATAAATTAATAGGCTGGAAGCTTGTTAATAGAACTCCAGATTGACTTGCTTTATTAAAAAAAAGAGCTACAAGTAGTTTCCTGGCATGTGTGTGTGTTTCTCCCTCTCCTTCCCCCTCCCCTCTCTCAAAACAAATGATTTAATTTTTGGGGGGGAGGGGTTTAATCTTTCCTGGGGTTTAAAATTCTGTCTTTAGTCTTATTATGGTTATCTAAGAGATCTACACATACTGTGAACATCTGACAACAGTTTCTGTACAGTTTCTAAACTGGAAATATACAGAAAACCTCTCTCTTCCCTTTTCAGGTGGCGTGGGTCACTTATCTTTGTAAGAGTAAGAGGTACACAGTTTTCAGGCAGTGACTTTTGTTTAAAATGTCAGTGTTCTTTTTAAGCTGCCCTGCCCTGGTAGCTATTCCCCACGCTAGTCATGCACATTCTTTTGTCTGGCTGCTATTACTCCAGCTGGCTTGTCAGTCTGGTTTTAAATTTAAAATACTTGAAGAAACCAAGGCTGTTTTTTGTTCTTGCTTTATCAAAACCATTCTTCAGTGACCTGGATTAAGGAAAAACATCAATCTCTGTTTTGAGTCACTTAGGTCCCCCCCACCCCCCTCTCTAATGACCATTTAAGCTTCCAATTTCAACAATGGGTACTTAAATACAATAGTAATTTGTTAGGATAAAACTGATTGTCAATAAGACTTGCAACTCTTTTTCTTTTTTGTATGATGGTAGTTATAGCCTACTGGAAGATGCTTTTAAGAAGTCAAACCGAGAAACATTCTAGTGTAACTGAGCTTTGAATCTTGTAAAACCTAATGGTGAGCCAGATTTCAGCCATTGCAGATGGTTGTAAAGCAATCAAAAAAGTGCTACAAACTATGTATCCATATTTGTTCAGAATGTTTTGAAGCAACTGGTTTTGAGTGTTGCCAAAGTAGCAAACATTTCGCCACTACTTAAAGCCACATCTAGTTTATATTTTACATTAAAAAACCAGGATGATATCAACTGAAGAATCCTTTTATTGAGAACTCCCTCTCAGGTGTAATAGGACTGTGTTTTTCCAAGAATAAGTTCTATTTTCACATTTGGATGTGTTTTGGCACTTCCTTGGATGCTTTGATATTCATATCTCGTTGGGATAGGAAGAAAGCAGTACAGACTGAATTCCTTAAAAGAGGAAGACAATAGAGCTTTACGAAGTCTTTTAGCCAGTACTCCTTATGGTATAGATTTTATATTTACGTTCTTTGTCTCAAACTCTAAGTAGATTCCACTGTATATGAAAATGGCTTCTACAAAAATAGACAGAACTTGCATAATTTGAAATCCTTGATAAATGGAAATAATTTGTTTTCCCCAGCCCCAGGTCTATGGTGATGTACTGCTTCTTGGTTGGATAAGTAGAATTATGAATCCTGATAACTCGAATTCTTAAGGTGTATAGAATATACCCACTAGCGACTAATATCAGGACCTTTGAGCGTATTAATGATTGCTTGGCAGCATGTAGTTAAAATCTATAGTATATACCCAGTCAGGGTTAATTTTCATATCAGGCAGGCTGGAGATGGGAGTCCTCTTCAGCTCTCCAGATGCCCGGACTTGCTGAAAATCAGGCAGAGGGGTGAGAGTCAGATCCTGTCAGTTGTGACCCTGAGGTTCTCAGGTAGGCTGCAAACAGAGCAAGTACCAGGTTTCCCTGTCTCCAGTGGGAACTGACAGGATCACATACTCTGCTGTGCTGTCTGATCTCGCTCTCTGCTTCTGATTGGGGGGTGGGGGAGCGGACTGAAGATAGAAAAACCTGGTGCTAATTTAATCTGACCATCGTTTTTCTGTTTCCTTAAGATCTGCTTAAGTAGAATTTCTGATAAGTCCAACTTCGCTAGAGACATTTGACTTTAGCAGCTTCCACTGCAAAACTGTGTGTAATCTGACTTTTGAGTTTGCCTTGGAATAAAGTTTTTGGTTCATAGTAGACAAATATCTTGCAACAAAAACATTTTTTAAAAAAAGTCTATGATCTAGTTGTTCACAGAACAGAGAACTTTCTTTATTCCTGTTTAATTACTGGCCACATCTTCTCAGCCAAATGTACATGTGGGGCAGTCTTAAGTGCAGAGGCCCCCCAAGTTAGAGTCCTAATAGGAAAAGTATTTTGCTTGTTCAGGAAAAGGACAAATTACTTGGTTACAATGTATCCCTTTTTAATGGAGCCTTCATTTACCTGATCCCAGGTAATTACAATATTTCTTTGTAATGAAGAAACAATGTAATAATGGAACACCTAATTTTTTTACATGCTGGTATAGGAATGTTAGGGTTGCCGTTTTGATTGACTAAATGACTTTTAAAAAATTGGTTGAACAAACAATTTTTGTGTGTGCAGGTGTGCACACGTGAAGGGGGGCAGGAGGGGGAACTTGCCACAGTTTGACAGTTACTTTACAGCTCTTCAAAGCATTCCTGTTAAATATCCTAGATATCTTCCATCCTAGCTTTGCATTGTAACTAACCTGTTCCATTATTTTAGCACTTTGTTCTATTTTTTATTTTATTTATCTACAGAGCAGCTTGGGACAGCTTACAACAGAAGCAGTTCTATAATCCACAATTAAAATTTACTCACAATTTAAACTTCATTAAAAATATACTAAAAGGGCAGAACGAATGCCCCTCCCCCTAACCCACCCCACCCTACCCATCTCCCTCTCCAAAGGCCTGGCAGAATAGCCAGGTCTTACACTGTCTTATGAAAGAGGGGAGCCCTGGGGCCAAGCAGGCATCCGTCAGGAGGGAATTCCACAGCCTAGGAATGGCCACTGAGAATGCCCTTGCCACCTGGGAAACCCGGGGGGACTTCATGCCGGGCATCCCTGACTGACCTCAGGGGTCATGCTATGACCCAGGGCCTGAGGCGGTCCTGCAGGTAAGCGGGGCCCAGGCCATTTAGGGCTTTAAAGGTCATTGCCAACACCTTGAATTGGGCACGGAAGACAATTGGCAGCCAGTGCCGGGAACGGAGCACTGGTGTAATGTGTTCGCGATGACCCATCCCTGTTAGGAGACGGGGCCGCCACATTCTGCACCAGCTGTGGCCTCTGGACCATCCCCAAGGGTAGCCCCACATAGAGTGCATTACAATAGTCTAATCTAGAGGTAATAAAGGCATGGATGATGGTGGCCAGGTTGGAGTCCGAGACGTACGGCCTCCGCTGTCTCGCCATATGTAACTGGCGAAATGCTCCTCTCACCCCAGCCTCCACCTGGAAATTCAGGTGGAGCTGTGGGTCGAGAAGCACCCCCAGACTATGGACCTGAGTGGCTAAAAGGGGGGGGAAACCCTGTCAATGATAGGGGCCACCACCCCCACAGCTTTACCCACCAACATCACCTCCGACTTCTTGGGCTTCAACTGCAAATGGCTCGCCCTCACCCAGTCCCCAACAGCTGCCAAACACTGGGTAAGCACAGAGACTGCTCGGTCTGGGTCTGCAGTAAGAGAGAGGTAGAGTTGTGGATCATTAGCATACTGATGATAGCGCATGCTGAACCTCTCACGACCTCACCCAAAGGCTGCACATACACGTTGAACAGGAGTGGGGACAGAATGGAATCCTGCGGGACTTCACACGTGAGGTCGCGGGGAGATGATGAACGCTCCCCAAGAACCACTCGTTGAGTTCTCCCAGCCTGAAATGAGCGGAACCATTCAAGAACAGTTACGCCCACTCTAGGCCAGCCCTGCAGCCGGACCACCAACATCTCGTGGGCAACGGTATCAAATGCTACCAACAGATCTAATAAAATTTAAATTAAAATAGACGATATGCTTTGATCTAATTCACGATACAAGTTGTTGACCAAAGCCAGAAGCGCGGTCTCCCATGTCAAACCCAGGACGAAAGCTAGACTGTGAAGGATCAAGAAAACTGACCTGATCCAGGTGCCCCTGAAGCTGCTGAGCCACCACCCATTCAATCTTCCCTAAAAAAGGAAGGTTAGAGACTGGCCGATAGCTGGCGGAGGAGTCAATGTCAAGAGATGGTTTCTTGATCAGAGGCTGCACCACTGCCTCTTTGAGGTGACTTGGCACTCTGCCCTCCTTAAGAGAGGCATTGACAACCCCTACCAGCAATGGCCCTAGTGTCTCCCTGCAGGCCTTAACTAGCCAGGATGGGCATGGATCTAATTCGCAACAAGTGGCTCTAACCGTCCCAAGGACATCTGCCGCATCAGCGTGCGACACCCACTGAAATTGATCCCATGAAATCAGACAAGGTTCTACTACCTCAGGTTCATCTATTGTTATAAGTGCGGCATTGAAATTGTGGTGAATCCAGGCGATTTTTATCCCCCAAAAGGTCAACAAACATGTCACAGCAAGCTCTGGAAGATTCCAGTTCTAGGCGGAGGGCGGCTGGACTGACCAGCCTCTGCACCACCCGGAAAAGCTCCGCTGGACATGACTTTGCGGATTCTATGAGGGTATCAAAGAACTCTTTCTTTGCTGCCCTCATAGCTACCACATAGGCTTTTTAAACTAGCTGTATGCTGCAATCGGTCGGCTTCAGCACGAGTATGGTGCCACCGTTCCTCCTGCTTCATCCAGCGTAGATCCTTTGTAAACCAAGGGGACTTGCGTCCTCGACGTTCTGGAAGTGGACGTGTGGGAGCCATTTGGTCAGTGGCCTCAATCAGCAAGATGTTCCAGAAAGCAACAAGGTCATTGAGCGAATGGTCCTTGAGATCGGGAGGTAATTCCCCTAGAGTATTCTGGAACCTCTGGTTCCATAAGTCTCCAGGGATGAACCAACCGAACTGGTTCTGCACCTCTCCGGGGGCAGACATGTGCCAGGAGGAGATAATAATCTGTCCACAACAAGGGAATTATTAACACATCCCCTGCCTCAAGGCCAGTGCAGAATATCAGGTCACGGGTATGTCCTCCATGTGCCAGGCCCACAACCCTTTGAGACAGTCCCTGGTTGTCATGATGGCCATGAACTCACGCTCCGCTCGCCCAAGATTGGCATCGGTGTGGATGTTGAAATCCCCCTTTTATTCTTCTTTTAAACCATTTTGATGTGGCTGGAATAGATGTGTGACTTCAGCATTTGTCACTGTAGGAGAGAAGAAATGAAAATGTTTTTCTATGTATTTCTTCTCTGTTGGTCTTCAAGTTGGTGATACATAAGCCAAGTAACGCCCAGAAGAGTGATCATTGCAGGCAGATACGTAATCCAGTGAAACATCATGTGGCCGCACTTTGGGAGTATTCAAGTGGGGAAAAAAATTCTTAGACTTTAAAAATGAATAGCTTGGGACTAAAAGCATTAGGTAAACGAGGTTTCTTTGGTTTCTAAGCAGATAAACTTTTCTCACCTATCCTCAAATTATGTGTTTGTATAGACTGTATCTAGCCATGGGGAGACCTCCTTGCGGAAAGAAGTAGCTGTATCAGAAAGCTGCCAAGTACTGCACGGAGTATGTATTGCTATTCTGCCTGAGTACACCAACTGCTCATGACTACTTTAACACAGTTCCTAGAGCAGTGCTGTATTTTTAATCAAGCAAAAGAGAATTGTCCTGTTGTTGAATGCAGCAGCCGTAGCGTTTACGGATACTTTTGGACGACACATTACTCCACTTGTGATGCTGCCGAACAACTTGAATACAGGCAAATGTCTTTTGAATCATGGTATCATTGCTGCATGGTTTGTTATCGCAACAAACTATTGCTGTTGAATAAATTGAACTTAGCACAAAATAAAGGGACAGTCTGGGTTGCACCTAGAAGATCTCGGTGAAACTTGTGTTCCTCTTTATGATCCTTAAGGCATCCAAGAAATGCTAAGGCTTCATTAAGAATTCTCCGTGTTGAGCACCGTGAATGAACTAAACAGATGTGGTTGCCTTTGAATGCTGAAGGGTAATGCACATACTGCTTTTGTGAAAAGACATGACTCAGCATTTGTGGAGTCAGCTAACTTGTGTAAGTGGGTGTTCTTGCATAACTTGGAAAATATGCTTTTGGAGAGTGGCTTCTAGCAGTGAGGAATCTTAAAGTGGCTTACCAACTGTCATCTGTAGGCATCATCTGTTTCTTTAGTATAGCTGCTCAGTGTGATTTTGAATACTCTGTTCCACAAGGTATAGACTGGGAGTTGCTATTTTATTTATAAATAAGCTGAGAAGTGACAAAATGGGCAACAGACCACAAGACTATCATAGTTGCTGGAAAGACTTAGCTAACCAGCCACACGGCTAATGCTGTTGCAACCTTCCAACAAAGCCCTTTTCTAGTGGCAGAGTTTAAAAAGAGCAGCTAGCAATTGCTTCTATAGCTCAAGTGGCAGAGCAATGAAAAGGAATTCGGAAGATCCAGGGATCACTCCTGACTAAGGTAATAGACACTGATATTGCCCCCCTTTTAATACAAAACCAAACCACAGCAATAACAAAAAAACTATGAAGTTTGCTTAATGAAACTTCTGTTAGGAAGGCCTTTGCTTAAAGGCCTCAGTTAGGAAGCACAATACTTTAAAGGGATGCTTCCTAACATTTTTATTTTTTATTTAAAGAAGCATAAAGCTATTTGAATTGTAACATGTAAATTTATGCAAACTAGGTGGGATGGTACTATTTAAATTTTTTTGTTGTTGCATGCATCTAGGTTGCCAATATGAAAGAATTACAGGGAATATTGACATTGAGTATCTGCCTAGGGGTGAAGAGGTTTGAAGTAGGAAAATCACTGTGATATTAAGTTTCTGGTATTTATATTTAGACATGATGTAAAATAGGTGTGTAAAATATTTTATACACTAAATTAATCTTGACTTTAAAAAAAATAATCAGATACTGCCATAGAACATGGGCAAAATAAATAAAATTGCCATTGCCCTCACACCAGGCATGGCTCCCCTTCCAGGGCGTTGGGGGCGCCTCGCCACTGCTCAAAGTAAAAAAAACAAACAAAAAAACCCTCCCTGCCGCTTCCCCGCCACCCGCAGCAGCCTCTGCCTTGCCTTTGCTTCAGAGCGGAGGCTGCTGCAGCGCTGTGGTCAATTACGTGTCAGTTTCACTGAAACTGACCACAGCGCCGCTGCAGCAGCCTCCGCTCTGATTGCAAAGGCAAGGCAGAGGCTGCTGCGGCTTGACTTCTCTTCTGGGACCCACTCCAGAGAAGTGGATCCCAGAAGGCTAAAAAAATCAGCCGCCCAAAGCGTTTTCCTATGGAAAACGCGATTTGGGTGGCTGAACTCCTCCGTCCACAGCACGTATGGGACGTGCTGTGGAGGGAGGGGCTACAGCCTTCCATTGCGCTCAATGGGCGCAATGGAAGATCGCGCCAGGGCGGTCGCGCTGACAGCCCTGACGAGATAGCTTGGCTCGGGGGACAGAGGAAGGGGGAGCAGCACTCATGCGTGCTTCCTCCCTGCCTCAGACTGTCCCCCGAGAGAGAGACTCCCGTGCGCTGCCTGCCATTCACAGAGATAGCAGGTAAGCAGTTATCACCCTTCCCTCCCCCACCCTGTACCCGGGGGGTCCCCCACCCCCTAGCTAGGCTGAGCCTGTTCCCCCTGCCCCCTCCCATCCTGCATTCTCC
>QEPC01008233.1:3392948-3405288 GCA_003113815.1 Sphenodon punctatus | reverse complement strand
TGATGTGCATTTTAGACTGTGTTTTATTCCATCTGTGGGAACTCCTTGCTGCTGGGTTGTGCCAGTGTTTTCCTGTGCTTGGGGTTTATACGTTATTCATTTTAAGCTTGATGTGCTGCTGGGTTGTGCCACTGTTTCCCTGTGCTTGGGGTTTATACGTTATTCATTTTAAGCTTGAAGTGCATTTTAGACTACTGTGTTTTCTTCCAACTTCTGATGTTCACCCTAGGAACTCCTTGCTGCTGGGTTGTGCCCTGGCTCCGCCCACCGGTGCCCTGGCTCCGCCCACTGGTTCGCCGGCCCGCCGGACAGCCTTACTGCTCCTCCAAACTAAAAAGCCACCAGCCGCCCCTGCCTCACACATGCATCCCGGAGGTCCCCTCCCCCCAGCTCCAAAACATTCACCTGGCTCTGCTGTCGGTTTGTGCCACAATTCCTGGCTTCCCTGCCAGCTTCCACATGTGCTCTGTTGCTACTGAATCAGGGAAGCCTTTGCACATGTGCACAGTGTTCTGTCACGGTTGGCACATACACAGAAGTTTCTCTGCTATAGCATCAGTGTGTGCGCAAGCTGGCAGGGAACCTGGAATGGTGGCGTGGAGCTGTGGTTCGGTCGGGTGAGTGAATTGGGGCTTTTCCCGGAAGCACCACAATGCAGCTGCTTCTCAGAAGCCAGGGACTGAGGCAAATCTTCTCGGGAACCTCCCTGTCACCAGTGGTGACGGGCTGCCACTGGCTAGGAGCAGTCAATTCAATTAATTTATTCGGCATGGGCTTTCGCCTTGGCCAACAAAACATATAACAATACAACAATATAACAAAGCATACATAAAGTAAGCCACTAGAAACACACATTTAAAATACCATACTATTGCTGTTAATCAGCCCTATCTTCCAACATTATCCAATAAACAAAAATAAGATTGAAATCAGCAACACAATTAGGAACTCATCCTGGTAACATTGCATCATTGGAACATAACATACCACCGGCCCATAGCTAAGCCAATTAGCCCCGCTATCCTTTGGACTTCGTTGACCTACATCATAATAGAGCAAAATCCAATGGTCATAATCCAATATCTCTTGGCAAATGTCATGGGATTGGATGATGCTCTAAATTCAAGCCACAGCTTCCCCTTGATTCTTCCCCTCACAAGGTGAACCAATGGAAGGACATCATTACAATATCTATTCACAATGCCACCTACAAAGCTCTGAAGAACTTATAACATCTCCTCACTGGGGGAGGATAAAAAGTGAAACTCGCAACTATACATTGCGAAGCACTCCACCACCCCCTAAGGAAACCACCAACCAGCCTCACAAAGCAACAAAAAACTATTAGATCGCCCAAACTTTGGGCAAAAGAGCTCAACCTATATGAATTCGGGCTCTGGTTTTTCCTGCCAGGCTCAAAAATGTGGCAATTGCCATCAGCTCTTCCTTCTCCGTCAGAGATAGAAGGTAGAGATAAACACCTTTCAGAATCAAAATCAAGACCCCTTTTTAGCAGCGGCAGAAGCCAAGTTTCTCTCAGGAATTGATAATGTGGACATCTCAATAAGAGGTGGTCCGTAGATTCCACCTCTTCTAGAAAGCAAGAGCATAAGCGTTCACTATAGTCCACCTGCTTCTGCCTGCCCTCTATAACTGCAGAATGGATAAGTTGGAACTGCAGGCAAGTATATAGCCTGCGTAAGTGTGGATTTGCCAACGTATCCAGATAGTCCTCGAAATTTACATAGGTCTTGAGCTGATGTAAGCGTGGGGTAACCCTCCACTTAGCTAGATCAGCTATGTCATCCTGGTGGGCAATATTCTTGATCCTCCCACAAAGTTCTATTTTAATAGATTCCAAGGGCTTCCCCTTAAAGTAAGCAAATGAGAAACCACAATTCGCTATGATCTGGGCCAAATAAAGTAGCCAGGGGTAGGCGCTTGAACTTAGTGCCACGAGCTCCTCCCTCAAACAGAGCAAGGGGAGAGTCCCCTCCTTTTGGGCCAATAACCTCAACCACAACCGAATAAACGCCATCTTGGCCAACGAAGACATAGAGTTCATACCGGTTTCTGCTCTAAGAACAGCCCCAGGAACACTTGGCCCAACTTTAAGAAAACGGCGGCGAAATTTATTTTGAACCTTTTCTAAAGGATTTACATTTGGGTTAGGTACCATTTCCAGGCCAAGAAGAGCTAATGCCGTGACCTTTGGACGATAAACGTCCAAAAAAGTAGAAGAAGGTATGCCCCTAGAAATGGCTATAGCTCTCCCCAAGGCCTGCGCAGCTTTGTCTGCCTTATTGGATCTTAACCTAATATGTTCGGTCCAAGTACCCCTTCTGGAAAAAGTAATCCCCAAATACGAAAAAGTGGGTACCACTTCTATGGTACCCACTTGAAGCTTCCATGAACTCTTAGTTCTCCCTGCTCCAAGGACCATTAGTTTGGGACATTCATTTCCAACCCGTTGATTTGACAATACTCATGACAACTGTCAATTGCTCATTTTTAAACCAATTTCAGATTGAGCGAGCAAAACCAGATCGTCAGCAAATTGTAGAATACACAACTGAGTGTCTCCTACTTTAGGGGGATGTGTCTCTTTTTGTTGTAAATGGATGATAAGATCTGCAACATACAGACTGAAGAGCAAGGGTGCTAAAACGCAACCCTGGCATACTCCTCTTTTTATCGGAATGAAATCCCCCCAATGTCTGGCCTGACTTAACACATGCCTCATTCCTAGAATACAAAAGGATTATTGCATCAAGCAAATTGTTGTTAATCCCAAGGCGCTTTAACTTTGCCCAGAGCCTCTGACGAGGCACCATGTCGAAAGCCTTAGTAAAATCGATAAAGGCTAGATACAATTTCGACTTCCTAAGCTTAATATATTTTGCAATCAAATGATGCAAAACAAAGCAGCAGTCTAATGTAGATTTCCCCTTGCAGAAGCCAAACTGCTCAGCTGGAATAATCCCCTTAGCTTCTGCCCAATTTTCCAAATGGCGCAAAAGAGTCTTTGCGTAGACTTTACCCACCACAGACAAAAGACTAATTGGCCTGTAACATGCTGGATCCTGTAACCTCCCCTTTTTGAAAATGGGAATGATAACACTGCGTCGCCATGCCTCTGGAAGCTTGCCGTCTTTGCTAACATGGAAGAATAACACCGATAGTAATTGTGCCCACCAACCCTGGACCGCCTGCAAGATCTCTTTTGAAATAAGATCCAACCCTACTGCCTTATTAGGTTTAAGGGCCTGGATTAACTTCAAGAATTATACCTGGATGAAAATCATCCTGGGTCCAAGGTTGGGCATTCTGGTATACTATCTGATTATCCAAGTCATCTGTCATTAGCTGCTTCTCAGCATATAGGTCTGAGAAATTTTTTTTCCAGACTTCACCTGATACTAGTTGGTCAATACAATTGCCCCTAGGTCTTATGATTTTATTAATTATGGCCCAAAAGCCTTGGGAATCCCCTGTGTGCGCAAAGATCTTCAGTTTAGCCCAGTTCTGGGCATAATACTGTCCCTGCTTAACTTTCAATAACCGGGCATACTCGGTTCTCTGCACCCTGAAACTTAGCCGTCCTGCCTCCTAACCCATAGCCTCTTGAGAGCCTTAAGGCTAGCCTTAGCCTGGCGACACTCCAGGTCATACCACAAATTGGCCTTTAAAACACCCAATTTTTCTTGTAGAACTAAGATAATTTCCTCGAAAAGATCAACGATGATTGTTACATCTTTAGCATCCTTAAGGGCAGCTACCCGGGAGACCATACTATCTAAGGAACATATTTCCCCCATCTGCCTTGCCCACTGTACAAAGGACAGCTTCCTTAATTTAGCCTGCTAGGAGCAGTCAGCAAGAGATGGGTCAAACCTCTCACCTGGTCTTGAAAAGCAGTGTGTGTCTCAAGTGTGTTGACTTTATAGATCTGCAGGTGGCGGTCCTCCACACCCTAGGAAGAAGACAGGTGGGGAGGGATGTGCTTACAACATGTCGGCTACTGGTCCTACGTGCCCCCCCACCTCTGCCCCAGTACTTCCCCAAGAGGTTTGGAGGGAGGCTCGAGCAGATTTTCCCCACAAAGAATGTGGTTAGAACTGCTAGTGTGCTGCAGGATCAGGCCTCCCACGTTTTGACTGGGGAAGAGGAGGAGAAGCAAGCCTGGAGGCAGTATATCGGCACACCTCCTGGCTGAGAGTTTCTGGGGCTGGGGTTTGGAGTGCCCCAGAGCTTCTAAAACTGACAGTGTTGATGTTACTTCAGCCTCTTCCCCTCTCCTTCTGCAGTGATCTTACTGAACCCAGTTGTCCTTGCAGTTCGCTTCAGGTGGAGGAGGAGGAGAAGAAACTGAGGCTGCTTTCTGACGTTACATGGGAGGGGGGAACTTGTGCAGTCGCAATTGCAGTTTTGTAATTGTGGGGATTAGAACCTGTGAGAATGCACTAATGCGAGAACACTTGCGCGTTACCAGGTCCCCAAATGAAGCCTTTACAAGGATGCATATTCTCGCATGATAAAAGGGGATTAGTGCATTTTCACAGGCGCTAAACTTCGCAATTCCAGAGCCACGATTGCGCGAGTTCGACCCCCCCCCCCCCATGTAATGTCAGAAAGTAGCCTGAGAGGAGCTAAGCACTGCTTTGCGTGTGTGCGTGTACATGGTATTGGGGAGGGCTGCTCCCTTAATGGACAAATCATCCCCAATTTAGTGCATATGTAACCGGTACCTGGTCTTAGGTTGCTTTCATACATTACAAAAATGGGTTATTACAATAATCTGAGATAATACTGGGTATTATAACGCCACAATTTTTGTAATGTGTGAATGTACTATTCCCCTTTTTATGCTGCGAGATCTCGGGTCGTTGTAAAAGCAGCCTTGGTTGCTAAATTTGTACATCCCATGACTGCTTTTACAACGACCCAAGATCTTGCAGCATAAAAGGGGAATAGTGCATTCACACATTACAAAAATTATGGAATTAATACCTGGTATTATCTCTTCTTACAGCCCTTTTTTGTAATGTGTGAAAGCAGACTTCATGTGCTAGATTAAGAATGGGGTTGTACCCTTCATAAAAAATCTGTTACAAGGTGTATTAAGGCAGAGGTTCCTGAGCTGTGGGGGGGACTCCAAATGGGGCTGTACCACCTCCAGATGAGATCATGATATAAGTTGACGTTTTGCTGTCTGAGTTCATGTGATTGTTTAAATCTCATAAGGAAGTCGCACAAACAAAAGTTTGCGAACTTAAGTTTGTTACAAGTAAGTTGCACTCCCTAAAGCAGAGGTGGGGGAACCTTTTATCACGCAGGGGCCACTTCAGAAATTAATACTACCTCTGAGGGCTGCATAGGAGTTGGGGGTGGAGTTGTTCAGGGGGTGCACTCAGCGTAGCGGAGGAAAGAGGACGGTTCATATCATGGACCTATGCCAAGGATCCAGCACCCTGAATGGATGCTCTCATCTCTGCTTGCTCTTTCAGTGCTTGAGGGTAGGAATTGGATCCATAGCCCTGATCCAGGAATTGTACAGGGGCCAAATAAAAGTTAGTTGTGGGCCACATTTGGCCCCTAGGTTTGAGGTTCCCCATCCTGCCCTAAAATGTATCTATGCCCAGAACCCCAAGCCAAATGCGGGACCATGATACGTGGATTTCCTGTAGAGTTCCCTTCCCCTCCGTGGAATCTTCTGCCCTGCTTCTCCCAGTGCAGAATTTCCAGCCTGAGGAGATTCCACAAGGGGAGGACAATGATGACAGCACAGGGGCTCCTCCCCATAGACCAGGCTGCGTTGGTGGGGGCTGCCAGGGGTTGCTTCCCTCCCCAGCCTGGCAAATCAACTTACCCGGCAGCAGCAGCTCCTTTCAGCACTCTTCAGCCGGCTCCTTCTGGACGCTTCCTGGCCCCTCCTCATCGGACGCAGCCAGATGATGTCATCCGACTGTGTTGCCCTGAGAGGCCGGGTGGGACAGGCCAGGAAGGAGTTGGCTAGAGAGCACTGAGAGGGGCTGCCGCCACCACCACCAGGTGAGTTTATTTGCCAGGATGGGAGGGAAAGCAAGCCCTGGCAGCCCCCTCACCCCCAATGCAGCCCGGCCTACTGGCCCTATGCTGCATTTGCCAGGGTGGGGGGGTGGGCGGCAAGCCCTGGCAGCCCCTCACCCAACGTAGCCTGGTCCAGCGCGGTGGAGGGTGAGGGACCCGCAGAATCGGGCCCTGAGCCTCCCAGACTCCCAAAAAATTAAAATAATAATAATAATAATAATAATTCTGCTGGAGAATCAAGGCCCTGTCTGTGCACATAGCTGCTAATTAGTTGTTGGAATACTGTGCAAATTTAGTGCACGTTATTATGCACCAAACGTGCAGAGTATGCTGAAGGCCTCCAGGTTTCTTAAAGGAACTATATTTTAAAATGGATCTGGGGATGGTAACTCATTTGCAGTACAAAGAGATATGGTGATTATTTTTTCTTTTTTTCTTTTAAAAGGATCTTTCGATTTGTTGCTTAGGTAATTTTAGCTGCATATTGTGTTACTTAAATTTGTTAGAATAATCTCTACTCCTTTTTCATATCAAGAGTAGAAATCTGCAAGCCCTGTTACAGATATGAACTTAAAATCCACCTTGTCTCTTGTTCACACATCCCACACCAAGACTACAGTATGTTTATTGTTTTAAACAGGTGGAGGTTTGGGGCAGTAAATGTTTCTGTTCATTATCATCATGGTAGCTGTTCAAATTCCTTTGCTTTTTGGTTTGTTTGTTTACAGAGACATGAGAATAGCTGCCAGACAAACCTTGGCTTGCTGCTTTAGAGAAAAACTGGTGCTTTAGACCCCAGTTTGGGTCCACTTACGCCAATATCACATGTGGATTCCCAGGTAGATGTCTGCAAGGGAGGGGGCTAGTCTGCCCCCTGCTTGGAGTACCCCCCCCCCCCGCAACTATTCAGTGGGGGTATCCTGCTCCCTATTGCTCAGTGAGGATGGGAACGTTCGTTCTCTACCAAACCACTGCCCTTTGGTGCTATCTGTATCTGGTCTTCCAACAGCATTCCTACTCTGGTTCCTGAGGGGGGGTCCTGCTGACTGACCGAAATGCATTATGCTGGGACCGGGAGGTTAGGGGTAGGATCCTGGTTAAAATCTCGCCTTAGCCAGAAACTCCCTGGGTGACCTTGGGCCACTCACAATATTCTTTCAGCATAACCTACCTCACAGGATGGTTGTGAGGATTAAAAAAAAAAAGAAAAAAAGTTGTGTTAAATTGTTACACGTAAAGTGCTCTGTATAAAAATAAAGATCATGCATTCATGCATTTTGCAGCATATTAGAACTTGGCTTCAGGACCCTAAGAAATGCTATACTGGGTCAGACCCAGCCGTCCATCGAGCCCAGCATTCTGTCTGTCAGTGGCCGTTCTCAGTTGTTTCAGAGGAGTACCCAACGGGTCGTAATTGAGAGATTCATTCTCTCATTTGTTCTCCGCTCCGGCCTACTTGGCTGGAATGGCAGAGGCTCAGCAATTGCTGCTGTGCAGTAGAAAGACTTCCAGGCGGTGTCAGTTGTTCACATTGCCTGTTACTTCCAGAACCTAAATGACATTAAAAGACCATGGATAATACATGGAACGGCTACTGAATATTTTTCTGTATAAGAATTTGTTATAAGTACCATGTGGATGTTACATGATCAAGAACAGGAAGGAAGTGGTCTGAGGCATTCCCTTGTTTGGTTCTTGAAACATTAAAGAATCTGTATTTTTATACATGTGTTTTCCTTGCATATAAACCATTATTGCAGTTATAGCTACACCATCCACCTCCTATAATAAATTAATTTAGTTTTTAAAATAAATAAATTTTTAATTAGATTGCTTTGGACTTAAGTAAAGGCTGACAAAGGGCCTATTCAGGGCTTCTTGCCTGGGAACGTGGCAGGGGAGGCTGTTGGTTCTTGCTGTGGGAGTAAACTAAGATGTTGAAAGGAGTAAGTGCCGGCCGAAATTGAACGATAAAAATCCAGTTGAAGCGTTAGCAGAGGTACCTGTAACAAAAAGCTAAATCTTGTTTTCATCATCCACAATTCTTTATATCAAGAAAAAGCTTGGACTGAGGATGAGTCAGACTGCAATTTGGCACATGCTGAAATAGAGGAATAAATAATAAAAGCTCTGTGTGGTGTCTCTTTATTAGCATTTTTACTAAACACTTATGGCTGGCCATTTCAGGAAAATCTGGAGATAAAATCGGGTTGTGTAGAGGATGGGGATGAGTGAACATTCCTAGGCTTTCTTCCCCCTCACTTTTGCTAGCTTGAGAAGCATCAATATGTAGTACAGTGACTGCACAGCAGACAGTCGGTAATAGTGGTAGTATCTAATGGTCTGGAATGCTATTGCCACTGTTGATGGGAAGATGTTACACAGAGTAATCTTGTGTAAGCGTTTCTGAAGCAGTAATCAACTGTCTACCCAACTCAGGAAAACACTTCTGCATGTGCTTATCACCTAGTGAAGTCAATAGTGCTGAAACACCCACTCGTGTGCTACATTAAACAGAAATGATGCCTTGGCTTGTGTCATTCTGGCAATACTTAGCTTGACACTAGGCAGGCCAGAATGATGCAGATCGTTAAGGCACCTTTTGAATTGTGTATGAATAACTTAAGAGTGCCAACTCTCCTTGGAGATTACAAAGTCTGATTTATTTCCCCCCCCCCCCTTTAAATCCCCCTCACCCCCCAGTGCGTTAAAGATACAGCAAAAGCTTTTGCAAATGGAAAGTTTTGTCAGGTAGACTTGCTTCAACTTGTAAATTTTTTTTTTTTTTTACAGTGTTTGAAGATGGGGAAATGATTCAGTTGAAGAATCAGTAAGGGTATTTGAATTTAGATGTAGCCAGTCTGTTATAAATTGCCACTTAACATTGTCTCCAGCTATAAGGTAGTTGTGTGTAAAATCTCTCCCATATAGCCTTTCAATTAGTATAAGCTTAAGCTTACTTTAGGGTAAGTATCTATTTCTCTCTCTGAAAGTCCAAGCTGAAACTATCGTGTTTTATCTTGTCCACGGTGACCAGCTCCCAAACCTTCTATTTAAAAAATCTGTTTTACACCTATGATGTAAGACAAGCAAAGTTATGATTTCAGATTACTTTTTTGCTCAGTACACGTGCTTGATTTCTTATGCTGAAATTTAGCAGACATTTTTGTGAGTTGCTCTTTCATTCTCTCTCTTTTGATGAGACATTGCTGGATATGAAGTACATTATTTTCTACCATGATACAGTTGTTTTCACTATGTCTTATCACCCCTGTTTACAGTGCTGCATAGCTTAACTTTTTTGGCTATTTCCAATGATGATGATATACCACCTCTTCCTTCGACAGCTTACTCTATCCTCTTATAACTGAAATTCTTCCTTCCTGATACTTAACTGTATAGCCCAGTCCTCATGGTGTTGCATTGGAGCATGCTATTGGGTTAGACAGTGGTCCATCCAGCCCAGCATCCTGTTTCCGATATTGGCCACCTTCGGTCATTTCACGGAAGCATATTCAGCACACTGACTGAGCTGAAGGTGTGATGAAAGCTTCTTAATTTTTAAAAAATTTAGCCTTGCGTAAAAAATAATTATATCCAATAAAGGGAGGGGAAGACATTGGGTGTAAATAGATGGATGGAAGCTCCGGGGGTGACTGTGCCAGCCCGCTTCACCCCTGGGCTGGCCAGTCTGTCTGAAGGTGGCCTGCCAGATGTGGAGGTTGACCAGGCTGAGCCTGCTCTGCTTGCAGCATTCTGAAACATCCCAGAGTGCCGCCAGCAGAGCTGGCCAGCTAAACCTGGGGCACTGGCCCGGAGTGGAGCTGCTGTCTGTCTGCTTAGTGGACCCACATTGCAGCTCTACTTCTGGCCAGAGTTGCGGGTGCCAGCCTAGAGCATTGGGCAATCGCCCGCAACTCTGGTGTTTGTGTGTGGTGGCCAGGGAAACCCGCTGGGTCCCTCTAAAGTGGATCCAGATGGGGCTGGGAGCGGGTAGATGTAGGGGGGGTATATCCCCGGAGCACCTCTGGGAGCAGGCTGCCCCTGTGTCCATCTAAAAACACCCAGTGTGAAGCAATGAAGATGGCACTTGTCAAGCTTAAAAGCTTAAGCAACTGAAGATAAGCAGGACCGGACAGCTTTGAACCAGGACACTAAAGCAAGCAGAACTGTCAGAATCACTGGAAGCTGTTTTTTCAAAAAGTTAATTGAAAAGTGACTTTCCTAGATCATTGGAAATGGGAAATCACTATCTTACTTTTTAGGTTAGGACAGCAGTTTCAGTTCAGTAAACCACTTGGGAATCTTTTAATAAAGTACTCCACAAAGAAACAAGACCTCTTTTGTAGAAATGGGAGACATTAGCATGACATGATTTATGGAAATTGTGTTCTGTTGCTTGAGTTAAAATTTAAAAAAGGATTTAGTTCTACGTAGAGTTTTGTTAGGAAAAACTGGAAAGAGATGAGGTACTGTTGCTAATTGTGATAATTGGCTACCTGTAATTAATTGCTAACCTTTTAATTGTATTTATTTTGTGAGCCGCCCTGAGCCTTTGGAGAACGGTGGAGTAAAAATGTTAATAAACAAATAAATAATTGTGACGCCAGTTGGCTGAGGTCCCTTGGATTCTCTGTGATTTCATTACTGCTGAACATTTTCATTTAATGATTTGTAGGTTAAAGTGGTCCCCAGCCTTTACCCCCTTTTTTTTGGTTGGCTTATCGCAAGGTACAGCTTGATTGAGAAAGCTACATCTTGCCAAGTAGGTTGTGTTTTAAGATTGTAAGTAATTGGAAAATAAAAAGCAAAGTAGTAACTAATAAACATTTTTGGTGTCTTTGTTTTTGGTTGCACCTGTCGCTTAAGAAATCCTATCCAAGATGATTTAAAAATACAATTTAATTTTTTTTTAAAAACAGTGGTAGGTTGGGACTTCCTCAGCCCTTAAGCTTCCCTCTGCCTGTGGCATCTCAGAAGTGCCAAGCACATTTTAACCTTTTCCTTGCCAGTTCTGAGGCATGCATGCACGTGCTTGCTCTCTCGTTTAGTTGTAGTGATTCAGGAGAGTGGGGGAGTATTGCACATAGTGGAATCCCCTTAGGTAAAACTTGTATAACTTGAATTTCTAGATAAGTTGACTTAAAACTTATTTTCTCCAGTCCAAGTTCTATGGGAATGTATTGCCTCTTGATCTGGATAAGCAGAATTCTAAACACCAATAACTTAAATGTTTTCAGTTAGAGTATACCCACCCAGCTAAAAATACCGGGACCGTAGTGGTGGTGATTCTTGGCAGGATGTCGTTAAAATACTGTAGAATATACCCTATCAGAGTGATTCTTCATGTCATGCCATGCCGGAGATGAACATTGGGATCATCATTTTTCTCCTCCAGTTTTCTGGAGATATGTGCAATACTCCCTCGTACCTATAAAGCCTTAAATGACTTGGGCCTCAGGTATCTGAAAGACCACCTCTTCCCCTATGTCCCGTTGCAGGCTCTGAGGTTGGCTGAGGGTGCCCTCTTGCGAGTGCCAACTGCCTGTGAAGTTGTTACGAGAATGTGCGGAGGGGCGTTCTTGATTACTGTCCCAGTTTATGGAACTCCCTCCCCTTGGAGGTCTGCCCAAACCAGCGACTGCTCATCTTCTGGAGGAGATGTAGGACCTTTTTGTTTGACCAGGCGTTTGGCAGGCAGGAATAGGGTTGGGAGAGATTGGGTAGGGAGGGTTTGGGGAAGAGGATTGATGGGAGGTAGGTGGGGATAAAGGATGGAGTGAATGGGTGGCTTGAGTGATGTTGGGGTTCCAAGAGATTTTAATGTAGCTTATTGTATTTTGTATTTTTAATTTTGTAAGCCATCCTGAGTTTATGGAGAAGGCTGGGGTAGAAATGTGAAAAATAAATAAATAGAAAAAAAAATCAAACTGCCATATTTGCATAGGTGTCTGTTCTGCCATTTCTGACTCTAAGCGTGAAAACAGACATAACACCACACTTTAACCACCCTTGGTGGTTATTTATGCATGTTGCAGGGCTGTATTGGTGGCCTATGCAGCCCTGCAACATGCACAAATGACCACCAAGGGTGGTTAAAGGGTGGCTAGCGTCATGTCTGTTTTCACCCTGGGAGTGTCAAGTGGGTGTAAAAGGAGTGAGCATCAGGTTTTTGTCTCTAGTCCACCCAAGACTCCAGAGTCAGAACTAATGGGATTATACCTATGCCCAGCTCTGCCCTTCTTTTGTGGGATAGACAGGGACTGGAAAC
>QEPC01008233.1:3363202-3391849 GCA_003113815.1 Sphenodon punctatus | reverse complement strand
CCCCCCCCCCCCCCGACGGAATAGTGAGTCACAAAAAGTATTTGAGGACAAATGTATCATTTTGTAACTCCCATTTGAGGATATTCTGAGCTATGAACATATGCAAGACTTTTTATTTATTTATTTTTATTGGTTTACATTTATTAGCCACCCCCTCATGCCCATGCCATCTCGGGGTGGCGTTCAACATAAAAACAACAATAAAACAAATAAAAATATTTAAAAACCCATCTTAAAAAAACAAGACCCACTTTCAGTGTATGTGCCCGATTCCCTGTGCAGGCAGTTCAGCCTGAACTGTAGTTGAAATTTGAGCTGAACTTTTGCTGCTGCTCCTTTCGGGCTGGATTTGGGAGTAGGGAAGGAGAATGAACACAGCTAAACTTTTTTTCTGACTGGCCAGGTTATAAGTCCCTCCCTTCTTCAGAGCTGATCCGTAATGACAGTGGCTCAGTAAATGCCTTGGAAAGGGGAGGGCTGTTGCTTTTCCTTAACTGCCTGTGGTCAAGAGGGAGAAGGGGAGAATTGACAGTCACCCTTTCGGGGTGGGGAGGAAAGAATTGCAAAATGTATGTCTTTGAGTCACCATCCAGCCGCCCCCCCTTTGTTTGTTTCCTAACGTGACCCATTTCATTACCTGTCCCTCCAATTCTGCCCTCACCAGCCTCCTTCCCATTCAGTCCCTTTTACCCTGCCTCTTTCTCTGGCCCCACTGGTTCTCTCTCAACACTCACAAATGTGCATAATAAATTTTATGCAAATCTACCATTTAACCCACAAAAGGATATCCTTTTGTAACACCGGCTCACCATGGAAAATGAGTAACACTGCTATGAATACTGTCCCATTAAAAATAGTATATACTCCTGAGTCCTGACTAATTGGTCAGTCTACTAGACATTAAACCAGCTGAGGAACTTCAGGCCTCTGGGCTAAATGTGGCCCGCAGCTAGTTTTTAAGTGGCTCCTTGATCCAGTTTCTACCCTCAAGCACTGAAAAACTGAGCTTAAGGAAATGCATCAGAGATGAGGGCATGCACACAAGGGTAGGGAACAGATCCATGATATGGACCCTCCTCTTTGAAGGTCATCCCTTAAGAACCCTCATCCCCAACTTCTGTACGGAGCTCAGAGCTTGCACTAGTTCTCAGAATGGTCCCTGGGAAGGAAAAAGTTATTCACCCCTATATTACACTGTTCTGGGAACCTTTTATGCCAACCCTAATTTATACAAATTTGCATATATTTATGAAAACTTGTAATCGCTCACTGACTAACTTTGTGGCTGAGTTGGGAGAGATTTTTTTGTACAGAAATGCCTATGTGCAGGACTGATGGTTCGAACTGAAACTCAGCCTATTCAAAAATAAAAATTCTCAAATGTGTGCACGGACTTTGCCCTTCCTACGATTTGTTTTTTTGTTTTCATCTTTATCCAAGGTGCATGACTCTGTCCTGCCTGGGTTTTACCCTTCTTTGTTCTTTGATAGCAGTGCTTATCCAAAGCTTGTTAAAGTGAGAAAATGCACCCCACCTCCTCAGCAACGAATAAACAATAAGGGAGTTGCAGGTCTTCTCTTCCTGCTGGATTAATAAGGTGTTAACAAATCCTTTTGCCTGCTGAACCCCGTACAAGCCTTACACTGCAGGGAGCCCAGTACAAGATGATAAAACCAGTTTGAGGGTATGAATTGGAAGGCAGTGTGTTGCAGAACTCCATCTGTCTTATTTGAAGTATAGTGTCCACAGTAGTAGTGTCTGCTACTGTTTTGTTAAATCTCTGATAGGTCTTCCATGATGTGCATTAGGTATGAGTGAAAGAAGATTTTGCCAAAATGGGGATTCCTGTCAAAATCCCGGGTCCCAATGCTCTCTCAAGTGAATCAAGAACCTCTCAATAATGTCTCGATCAACATTTTGTTTGATTTACTGATTTCTCACCCCCGTGATCCTGTTTACCACTTTGCCATCCATTTCAAATTCAGAGAAGCAATATTTATGTGATACTGCATTTCTTGCACTTTTCTTTCCTTATCACTCAGTGGCTGGTATTGCAGATTCCTTTTCTAATCGGCAATCCAGTTGCAGGTTTGTCAAAGCAAAGAGAACAGCCTAGAACAACAATTCTGATTGAAGGCTCTGAAATGGAGGTAAAGCAACACTGGGTGGGGAAAGATTAAGGGCAGGGGCGGCTAGTGGGTTTTGAGGTTGGAGGGGCAGTAAGGCCGGCGGGCAATGGTGGGCGGAGCCAGGGCAGTGGTGGGCAGCATAACTCAGCAGCAAGGAATTCCAAGGGTTAATGTTGGCTCGACATTACATTTCTTAATCAAGCAATTTCAGTTATTTTAGGCAGGTTATAATCGCCTCCTCTGCCAGGTTTAAAAGCAGGCAAACAACCTTAAACCTCACTTACAAGCAGTTTTAGCAGACACATACACGCAGCAGAGGTTAAGAATACTGCTTCAGAAAGAAGGGACTTGCTGCTTGTATGTTGGAGGGACCCCAATCCCTGCTTTAGAAGTCCCTTCTGAAGCAATATTCTTGCCCTCTGCTGCGTGTGTGTGTGTGTGTGTGTGTGTGTGTGTTTGGGGGGGAATTTCAAGGCCCATGAATCAACAGACTCTCAGTTACATCTCAGGATTTAAATAAAAAGCATCCCATTTCCAGCATTGTGACCACACCTAAAGATCTCCAGACTCAGTTACAGGAGGCAGGGTGAGAGGACCGTGTGGGGGTGGGGTGGGGTGACCCTTTGGGGGTGGGAGTGGGTTTGGGGGGAGGGATCACTTACCTGGCTGCTGCTCTGGCAGTCCCTGGCGGCCCGGGCTTCAGGCAGAGGTGGGGGGGGGACTTTACCTTGTTTTAAATTGCCCGCGTGTCCTGCTGCTTCGGAGCCAATAAAGCTAAAAACAACAAAAAAAGTTCCCTGCCTTGCTGCTCCTCCCCCCCACCGCTCTGAGCGGTAGGTTGGGGGGGAGAGCAGCAGGGAAGCGGCTGAGACTGGCGGCGCGTGGTTTGAATGGGAGAGGGAGAGCACAACAGTGCGCCGCTAGCCTTGTCCCTGAGCATGTGCGTCTGAGGCAGGGAGCAGCGCGCATGCGTGCTGGTCCCTGCCTTCGTCGCCCGGCCCAAAGCTTCTCGCCTGGGCATTTGCATTAAGCGCCCAGACAAGAGGTTCCATTGTGCCCATTAGGCGCAATGGAAAAGGCTAGCCCTTCCCTCCACAGCATGTCCTACGCGTGCTGTGGACTGAGGGACTCAGCCGCCCAAATCGCGTTTTCAATAGAAAATGCGGCTGAGCAGCTCAGCCTTTTTGTCCCTTCTGGGACCCATTTTCAGAGCGGCTCTGAAGGGAGATCATTGACAGTAGCAGCAGCCTCTGAAGCAGAAGTCAGAGGCTGCTGCTGCTGTCAGAAGTGGCGGCACGTTGTTGTTGTTTTTGTTTTTTTAAACTAGAGGAGCGGCGGGGGGGCCCCCACGGCGCTAGCGGGGCAGTGCCCCAAATGCCCTGGGCGGGAGAGCTGCCTCTGGGTGGGCTATTTGCACAGAGATTGGCTCAAGCAGCAGTTTAGCTGCTTCCTTCACCCCTAGTCTAATGCTGTGCCTGATCTGTACCCAGAACCTCAAAATCTGCATAAACATGTCATCAAAAGCACTTTGAGATGTTGTCATTACTGCAGAGTCGTCTTGTGTGATGTGATGTGATGTTACAAATACTTCCTAGTATACAATTTGTATATGCAAAAGTAGTGTGTGTGACTGTTTTGTTAAATCTGTGATAGGTTTTGCATGATTAATAACTGCTTCCAATGTAAAGGACTTAATTTTCAAAGTACTTTATGATTAATTAAAACTTCCAACCTAGATTGTAAATTAGGTGTGATGTGCAATAGGTATGAGTTAAAGTAGTCTGAATAAAATGAGAACTAACCTCCCTTCTTGTCTGTCCTGGAGTGCTGATGTATTGGGGATATGGTAGGCAGCTCCCTAGCAAGATGTCCACTATCTAATAGGGACAGACTGAGGCACATCCTTTTTATGCTTTACATGAGAACTGTTGTCTCCAGTTGTCAAAACCACACGTGTGGTGAATACTGCTATGCGAAGTCCAAACAGCTGTGGGACTCAAAAGGAACTATTTTCACTTTGAAATGAGCAGGCGTTACCTTGGACTTATTCCTCTTTTTGAGATGGGTTTTTTCATGTGATGCTACATCCTTGGAAGTCTGATAAAAAAATGTTTGTGTTGACTGCAATAAAGCACCAGAGAACTTCATTCAGTCTTTCAATTTATTTTTAAAAAACCAAACCTTCACCCGAGGAAAGCCTTGGGAGACGCTCTTCAGTAGTGTGATTTGTTACTGTGGGAGCAGTAAAGCAAGACTCTCTCTACAGTGGCCCAAATTGCTCTTGTATCCTATCAGCTGGGGCTTCTCACAGCAGAATTTAAAGGTGGGAGTGCCTCAGCACTGAGATACAAAGAACAAAGCCCTGCTGAGAACCCTAGACACTATGTTGATGATAGCACTAGCTCCTGGGAGGCAACATACAGTAAGTAAACATGCTGTTGCATCTACTGTAGCATAGCATACATTGAACTTCATCTATTTGCTATCATCTTTCCAGTCTTATCCTTGTGGTTTTGAAGTTTTCTGTCTTATCTCCCGAAGGCATGAAAACTCTACAGTATTCCAGATGGCTTCCAGCAAGCAAGTGGAGACACAAATGGGAATGAATTTGAGTAATCATCTTGGCTTTGCAACTGACTCCAGTGTGTCTTGAGGCACATAAGTTAACTACTCTGGCACTTTTCCTTATCTGTACAAGCGTAAGGATTAATTAGCTGTTTGTAGGGCACTCTGGAACAGGAAAGAAGTATAGAAATGCTAATTCATAATAAAGGGGTGGTTTAGGTTACAAGACCCTAAGGCCATCTGGAAGTTTTAACTGCCAAGAGGAGCAAACTATTTCCCAAGACAGCAGAAAAGAGAATGTTAAATAGGGAGCGCTGTACCTGATGCCATATAGAATGGTATCGCTCCTCATGTAGATCCTGAAAGAATCTACTCAAGGTGCTTATATGGCTCTCATCACTTTAATATCAGAACATTTAATGAGTTAATCTCTCCACTGGGATGGAGAACTCTGTGTTGCAGAACAGGTGAGTCTTGAGAAGGGATGTGAAAGTCAAGATAGTCTTCACAGATTTTGACTGAACCACCTTCTTGTATGGGGCTGCGTGGCAGGAAGTAATTTCTTGAGATAAAGCAGATCAATCATGTAAAATAAGCTAGATTTTGCAGTATCCAACAAAACCTCTCTCAATATATTCTGCGACTGGTTCCTATGCATCGTGTTGTATTTGTACCAACACTTTTAGGAAGGACGATGTTTGAGTTGGTTAATTTGCTGGCTCACACTAATTGCTTAGGCTGCTTCTGGGTTAAGTGTTGATCCAGAGTGAAGAGTGTGTGTTACAAAATGTGAACTGCAAGAATTCATCTCTGTTTCTTCAACAGGAATTGGAAGAATTAGTAAAGCTTCAGATCACAGCCTGATGTTGCACTTTCCCTTCTAGACATGCCAACTGCTGTGTTTTCAGTTTGTCTTGATGACTGTCAAGCAATAGTCTCCGGTACACATAAATCTCTGTGCAGCTAACCACATTATACATAGTCTTGGCACAGTCCTGGCTAAAGCCAGGAAAACAACCCGTCTGGCACCCAAGTCCTACTTACCCCCAGCTCAACCAGACACAGTCCTCTGGCTGGCTTGGCTCTGTTCAGTACTGTGACATCCATGTCCCTCAGTTAGCTCTTAGCCTTCAGCCACTCAGTACGGGTTTCAGGACTGGGACGGCGATCCTGCTGGAGCCGCCTGTGAGTTGTGTTCCCTCCAACTACCAGGCACAGACTACTGAACTCTGCAGCTTTCTTCTTATATAGCTGGAGTCCTTGTGGCCAATTTCTCAGCCTCCAACTTATTAAAGGGCCAGTATTTGCTCAAGTCCTTAAAGGGGTAGCAGCTCCCTCAGGCCGCTCCCTGCTACACAACTCATGCCAAGTCAATCTTCCCCCCCCCCCTTTTCACTGTGCTTCTTCAGGCGTGATCCTCAGACCTTGCCTCATGGCAGGGCTGATTGGGACCTAACAGATGGAAGAGTGACTGTTAGTTTGGTTTAACTCGGGTGGCCGGGCTGTCACCCGAACTGCGTTGTCGACTGTGGTTGGCCCATGAGTACTGTAGCAGCTGGCCTCCCACCTTGAGCTGGATGTGGGTAAACATCTGGTGGCACCCGAACTAATGAGCAGATGACTCCTAGGCTTACATGAGCTACTGTCTTGTTTGTTTTCACCCTAAGTGTTTACATATTGGAGTGAATACCTGTTTGTCCAGGACAGCTGTACCATGCTTTTTATACGTGTTGCACCCTTTTCTGCCAACATTTTGAAGGTGTCTTGGCAGCAGCCATGCTCCTTCCCCACATATTGGTTTCTCTTGCTGAAAGCTACCTTAGCAATGACTGATGTAAAAATTTAAAAGGACACCCTAGTCTTCTCTGTATTTATTGATTTTTAGTTCTACCAAATTGTTTGCTCTCCCTCTTTGTTTTTTTTTTATGGTATTATGAGCCTCCACTGTGGTGATTTCATCATCCAGTACAGGTTGCTTTGCAACCAGATATGGTGCTAAGTACCCTGCTTCTAAATACCTCATTGAGGGGTCCCTATTGCTTTGGAAACAGGTCGACCTCTGTTCCTTTTGGGAATTTGACATGGCCCACCCCCAGTGAGTACTGTCATTCTGAGATGGGAGGCGGTGGGGTGGAGAGGCATGTGACCCACTTAGAAGTTAATAAATATTTTTGTGAGATGGCAGGAAAGGAGAACACTCATGCAGAACAGGCCATCTACAGCACTGATTCCACTCTAGCTTCCTGTGGATTCTCCCTGGATTGCTACAGCCCCAGTATCCATGGTAGTGGCGGCCTTTATGTTCACCTGGGGTGCCTGGCAGTTCTTGCTTCTCACCATGTTCTCAGTCAGCAGAACTAAACTTGCCCACAACCCAAAGCTTGTGTATAACCAGGATCAGAGCTGAATGACATCCCCACAATATGGCTTGGACAAGAAGCTCAGACTGCCAAAATCTGGTGTGAAACATCCTGGGGAGGGGGAGGGTCTTATCTATGTGCATGGGTGGTGGAGTAGCCACTTCAACATGTGATAACCAGGGTTCTTAGCTTTCTGCGACAAGAAATTGGAAAATCTCTGATTAGAAATAACCAATTCTTTTATTCAAGCCCCCCCCAAATATCTGTTTTCCTCTGATTTAAATGTAAATGCTAGTTGATTTTCCTTACCATTATATATATATATATAGGTATGATTTAGAACACCATATTTTATTGTAATACTTTCATGTTTATGCAATTTTGCATAAGTTGCAAAATAGTCAAAAATAAAATTTTTATGTCTGGCATCCCTCCAAATGTAGAATCCACCCCCCCCCCCCCCCCCCCCCCCCCCCCCCGAACTGCACATGCCTTTAGGCTGCTTCCTCCCCACTGCCCTGCACTCACTGCCTCCTCTTCTCAGCCTAGTCCCAGGCCGCTCTGCCAACCAGAAAGAGGGACCCTATAGAGGCTGGTACTTGGGGAAGCTGCTGTGGGTCCAGTTAGACCCATCTCCTGTCCCCTCTTCCCAAGATTGAGAAGACCTGAAGGCCCCAATTCATAGTTCCCCTGCCCCTGCAACCCACAAGAGGTCTGTGGTACTCCTCCAAAACAAAGAGCCCCCACCCAGCACATGCCTTGAGATTACTTTCCCTCAGCTCCACTCTGCATCCTTGCTGCCCATGCTTGCTGTGTTTTTCTCCCAAACTTGTACGGTTTTGCTGTTTTCTGCAAAATTCTCTGAGGAAAAAGTAAAATCTGTTTTTTCCCCCTGGTTTTCCATTGCAAAGAGAAAACTAGGAACCCTGGTGGTAACTCTGCAATCAAACGGATGTATGAAAGTGGAGTTAGCTGAAAATTGGCAATGTCTGCTGTTCTGCTCAGTTTTCTGCTACATGGAAAATTTGCAAAAGAGCTTTTGGTGTACAAAAGAAAAACACCTTTTGTACCATTGTAGCCCATGGTGAGGCTTGTAGTAAAAAAATCACACCTTGCTTTACACAGCCTGGTCTGTGTTCAGAACAGAAATCTGAGTGAGGAGGAGAACATCCTGTTGAGATCTGCTTTTAGACTTGATGGTACAACTTATTAACTTAATGAAAAGATATTGCATAGATGGAATAGAAATGGTTAAAACTTCCTTTGTATAATGCCAGCTTTTAAGCTTTTTAGCGGATGTAATTGTCATGATTAACCATATGGTACTTTTAGTTACAGGGCTTTAATGATGACTATTGAATGTATAACAGGAAATTTATTGCCTTCTGGCACCAGGTGGCTTAATCTTGTTGAAGAACCACAGCTGTCCAAGTCATTTTGGAGGGTAAACCTTGATAAATATGTGAAAAGACTCCTTAAGAACCTTTGTGGCAAGCAATGCCTGTTAAAGCTTTCATCAAAATAGGAAAACAGATTTGGGGCCATTATTACCAGGCATACGTTGGCATTAATTTTCGTTTATTTCCCATAGGCTTTTTCTTTTAATGCAAGAATTGTAAATGAACTAATTGGAAGTCAGAAAACTTTCTCTGTGGTTGGTAGGGTGTGCTGAATTTCTAATCCTGCTACTACTTAACATTGATCTTCAAAGAAATTAATTTAGGAAATACAAGCAATAAGTTTCTCTAAACCTTGGACCTGAATAACCTTTTCTAATTTCAGAGCAGTTTTTTCAACAGCTACTTATGTCCTCTACAATATAAGTAATTCAAGTAGAACTGCTGTGCTGGGTCATGCCAATTGTCCTGTCACTAGCAGAACTGGATTCTTTGGAGGAGGTTTACGAGTGACAGGGCAGTCATATATTAATACATTCTCCTGCCATTCACTTGTAGTTTCTAATAATTAGGGGCTTTATTTATTTATTTGTATATTCATTTGGTAACCTGTCCCCTTCTGCCAGAAGGCAGCTCAAATCGGCATACACATTTAGTGACACCTTTGAGCATAAGGCTATATCCCCTAAACATTTTGGCTAGTAGCTATTGATGGACCTATCCTCTGGCTTCCACTAATGCTTTTTTGAGCTCAGTTACACAAATCATTGACACTTTGTTCTATAACTCATTTGCATGTTGTGTGAGGAAAGTATTGCCGTATTTGCTTGCTTGTCTATTTAAAAAAAATAATCTGCTGCTTCAGGACTTCAGTGAGTGTTTTCTAGTTATTGCATTATGGAAGTTGTAAATAAATTCCTTAATCGCTTTCTCCACACTTTGTCTTTCTAATATTCTCCCTCTTCCCTCCAGCCATCACTTGCCTTTCTAAGCTGGAGAGTCTGAAGTTTTGCCTTGTATGGAAGCTGGCTTGTATTCCTAATAAATGTTGCTGTCCATTTCTTCTATACCTTTC
Source organism: Sphenodon punctatus (assembly GCA_003113815.1). Taxonomy (NCBI): domain Eukaryota; kingdom Metazoa; phylum Chordata; class Lepidosauria; order Sphenodontia; family Sphenodontidae; genus Sphenodon; species Sphenodon punctatus. The sequence continues at coordinate 3,382,323 of QEPC01008233.1, read as the reverse complement.
CCAGTTCTGTGTCCTCTTTGAGATGAGGCAACCAGAACTACATATGATGATCAAAATGTGAACATACTATGGATTTATTTAGTGGCATTCTAGTATCTTTCTATCTCTTTTCTAGTAGTTCAGAACATCCCATCTGCTTTTTAGACCACTGCCACACTCGGAGATGATGTGTTCAGTGATCTACCGACAGTGGCTTCAGGATTTCTTTCCCGAGTCATGAGAGTTACTTTAGAGCTTCCATGGGGCGGGAATTTCATAGCGGAGGCGTGGCCACTGAGAACGCCCTCTCCATAGTGGCCCCCTGGGCCACATGGGGTACCTCAAGGAGGGCACTCCTGGATGACTGCAGGGGTCACTCCAGAACATGGCGAGGGAGGCGATCCTGTAGGTAAGACGGGCCAAGACCGTATAAAGTGTATACGGTTTTTATAGACGTAAATGACGTTAAAATGTGGAATATAGATAGAAACCTGAAATTTCCATGCTTTTTGGCGTTTTAAGTCTTGTACGTAGTTAAATGTTCTTTGAGTTGCAATTGTGATTAGTTTTTATGTTTTTTGGAGTTTAAGCTAGAGTAAAAATCATGTTGTGAAATGTTTTTGAAGGGGAAATTTTTTTGTTTTGTGTTAGAAATGGTTCTACCTTTAACTTTTTTTTTTTTTTTTTAAAACAGTGAGGCTTTGTGTATGGTAAATATCTCTGGTTTTTGCCGTGTGATTAGTAAGGTAATGTAAGAGTTGAAATATAGTGAATAGAGGTGTTGTGTGACCATGTGGTGATCTGTGCATAAATGTGAAGGCATTGTTGAGAAAATTGTTCGTAGTCGAATTATATCTAGGAATGTGTGGAAAAGTGACAAGGAGTGATCGAAGTCTGAGAACTCCTGGAATGGCAGTTAAGAACACACTGTATATATAATACATTCTCAGCTTGTAATCAATACAGGGTGTCATGTAATACACTGTATTATGCACACATTGAAACATGGTGTCAGTATAGCACACAAAGGAGGCAGAGGCAGTTTTCTGAAAACTTGGGAAAGGGCTGTTTGTTTGTTTGTTGGGTGAAAAATTTTGCTACCTGGCTGGGAGGTCAGTGGCTTGGTTATGACAGGTGGGACTAAGGCCATTTAGTTGTTCAGTTCCACATGGGCTACTCATCTGTCACTGACCGTGTCTGTCTGTAAACTACAACAAAATCATTGCCATTAAATAGTAACCTGTCACACAGACAAGGCATCTAAACACAAACCCATAAGGCTCCTTAACCTCTGCTTTTTCCAGATGCATCTCGCTGGCTACAAGAACAGAACTAGCACAGAAAGTTTCTTCCCAGCAAATCAGTAATTGGGGCTACTGGAGCATTATTCTGGGGGCTGTTGGTTTCTGTCATGAGCTGGAGGGTTCAGTCCAAGAGAGCACGAGCCATGGGGGTGGATGTAGTGCAGAGTGGCAGCTCCTACGGCAGAGCTGGCACCCGAACCTGAATACCCCCGAATTATATCCCAAGCGGGGGAGGGGCAGCGTTGAAGCTTAGGGAGAGCTGCTGTTGCTCGTTACTTCTGGGCCTGGATTTTTATTTTTTAAGGTGGGCCCCAGATTGTTACAAATATGTTTAGGTGGGTCTGTCCACAAACAGGTTGCAAAGCACTGTCCTACACCATGCCCCCAACCTCAGTGTGACACCCCAGATTTCTACTGAACTTAAAATGTAAAATGTAGTGTAACCACTGCCTAGTGATGATTATAGAGGCACAGTAGCGCCTCTATAGTTAAGGTGAGCAGCACTGTCCATTACAACCTCCCAACAGTCTACTGCCCCTAAATTAGAGGTGCTTGGTCCTGGTGGTTTGTCATTTGGTGGTGGTGGTGGTTTGGGTATGGGGAAGATTGTGTCCAGTTTTTGTGTTAATCGGTTGTCATACAAAGAAATTAGAGCTATTGCTTTGGTTGTGGGTCCCCCCCCCCCACCACCACCATGATATTGACTAGGTTTACGATGCAGTGGTCAGTTTCAAAGCTGTCATTGATTTAAAATTTCTCTGTGTTTTAAAATTCCTATTTCCGCTTTTGTATTTTGTATGTGGTTTGGTTTTGTTGCTATGGGTCTTTTGGGGGTTAGAAGCTTCAATTTTATCCAGTGGATGGAATGCGGTGGGAGAGCAGCAGACAGAATACGGTGTGCGTCAGGATCTGGTGATATTGACATCACCAGTGGCGGCTTGTGGCGGGTGCCCCCTTTTCAGCATGGGGGAGGGGAGGACTAACGCCACCCCCCACCCACTCACTCAGCTTCCTCAGTTTCACTCACTGGTCCGCCTGCCTCCTTGCCTAATTCTCAGATCCTGCAGCTGGGGCCATCGTTTTGGGAGCTGCAGGTGCTGCAGCTCTGCTCTACTCCATGCTGCCGTTGCCACCACTAATGGAACTGCTGTGGAAGCTGGAGGAGGAGCTGCTGCAGCTGTCACTCCTGCTGTCAGAGGACCTGCTGACGACGCTAGAGCTGCTGCTGCAGAGCTGGAATTCTCATTTTGAAAGTGCTGGGGCCACTGCTGCGCATGCTTGTGGGGACCCCAGCACTTTCAAAAAGTCTGCTCCAGCTTCCTCAGCGGTTCCTTTTGGTGGCGGCAGTGACTCCTCCTTCTCCTCCTCACGTGGGGCCAGAGAGGCTGCAGGGCCTGGCTGGATCCCCCCCCAGTGCTCCACCCCCCCCCCCCCCCCGGGACAGAAACCCTGTGAACCCCTCTCACTAGGCCACACCCCAGAGGAACAGCAGACTCCATCTGGGGGTAAAGCTGGACCGGGAAGGGGAGGCATGGCTGCCCAGGGCCCTGCTGCTGCTGCCCAGGTAAGGGTAGAGGGGGTTGTAAGAGCTGGGTTCCTTCCTCCCCCCAACAGCAGGGGGGGCAGTGGGTTTGGTGGGAGGAACTGTAGGGATGTGGGAGGGGAAGAGGGTGTGGGGACTGTAGGGATGGGGAAGTAGTCTGCGGGAAAGAGGGGCTGTAGGGATGGGGGAGGGGGTCTGGGAGCTTGAGGGATTGTTGGGATGAGGGAGGGGGTCTGAGTGCGTGGAGGCGCTGAAGGGAAGAGGGGCTGGGGGCTGTCGGGATGGGAGAGGGGACCTGGGGGCCTATGGGGGTGGGGTGTAAGAATGGGGGGGGGTCACAGCAGCTTTTCTCCACAGACAGGATGCGAGGGGAGGGGGCACCTTCCAACCCAGTCTCCAAGCCTTTTCTTAGTGTGGTCTGCCCAGTGGGCACACCCAGGGGCCTCAGCTTGACCAATCTAGAGCCTGGGAGCTTCTGGCTGGGCTTACCTCCCTTTGGTTGAAATTATGAGTCAAAATAACCAATGTGAGTTGGACGTTAGGACATTTTGGACACACAAAACAAATTTCAACTTTCCCAGCAGTATCACAGATTTATGCTTTTTTTTTAAATTAAAAGGGTTCAATAGTTTGTTTATTCCTCCTCCCTCTTCTCGCACCTGGTTCGCAGACTTAACCTTCTTCCATTTTCAGTTCCTTCCTTCCTTCCTTCCTTCCTTTCGTGTGTGTGTGTGTGTGTGTGTGTGTGTGTGTGTGTGTGTGTGTGTGTGTGTGTGTATAATATATATATATATGTGTATATGTATGTGTATATGTATGTGTGTATATATATATATGCATGTGTGTAGTAGTACTTCTAGTCTGTGTGTGTGTGTGAGAGAGATCGATCTGTCTGTCATGGTCAGATTTGTCAAAAATGGTTGATTAAAAAAAAACACCAAAACAGCGACCCTGAAATAAAAGTACTTCCAAAGCCCACAGAATTAAAAACAACCCATTAAATTTCATTGCTTCTCTTTAGAAACAGAAAAAAATATTATTTTTTTTCAGTCTGCCTATGGAACACAAATAGCATATTACAAAAATATCAGAGCTAGAAAAACAAGCTGTGCTTTTGAAAATTATCCTCTACTAGCTGTTGGCACTGGCCTAGGACTGAATATAGACTGCCTAATACTTTGGTCAGATTGTTTTATTCTTTAAACAAAGAAAAGAAAAACTATGAATGCATTTTTGTTTTCTGGGCTTCCTAAGGCATACATTTGTAGCACTGGTACATTACAAGTTATTTGATTCACCAACATTAATTGCCACCTGTTGGTGACCTTGGGGATATTCGAAAAAGCCGCAGACAGGGCTCTGCAGATGCATCCTGGGAGCAGCTCTTGGCACCAGATAAACAGGGGACTATTCCCTTTCCTGTCCAGACCAGCAGCGGGGAGCCAGGCTGGCGGGGCTTGGAAGCCATTGTTGATCAGTAGCAGCAGAGTGAGTGGGAGGGAGGTGGTGGCAAGTCCCTCCCCTGCTTCTTCTCATTCACGTTGCTCAAGTTCACTGCCGGGCTCCGAGAAGCATGGGCAGTATTGCCCATGCGTGAGCCAGCAGAATTGATTTTTTGTTTTGTTTTGGCTGCACTATCATACTACAGTAGTGGTTGGTTTTGATCTCATGCTCCAGGCCTGTGAAGAATGAACCCATCCAGGGGTAGGAGATACCAATGACTAACCGGTTGTGGTCAAAATGCACAGCATCCTGACTATTTTAAACTTTTCAACAGCTGTAACTTTTTATTTTCTGGATTGATCTCCTTCAGACTTTTCACGTACGATGGTCTCCACACAAATTTTAGCCATGGATAAACGTTCAGAAATGTAGCTCAAGCATTTTCCTCAAAATCGGGGCTTCAGCAGTCCCTTGTTTATAATGGAGAGAGATTCTGCTTTTAACTTTCTGGCTCCTACTGGAGCCAGAAAATTTGCAACCTCTGAAGGCATAACTCATATCTGTACCGTCTCCATGCTTATTATTGGGTTATTCCCTGGTCAGTTTGACATTGCTTTCCACTGTAGCAAGCAGTCATTTGGAAAGGAGCTGCAAGATAAAGGATTTGTGACCTTTGGTTTTGGAGCCTTTTCTGAACCTTCTCTCTGATCGATTATGTAGGATGATGTCCCTGATAAGGATTCAGCTGTTACTATAGGGCGGATGGAGCAAGTACCACTCTGACAGATTCTGCATGTGTGCATCCCAAATTGAGACTCTAGAACATGTGGTATATGATTGCTCTCTGGGTATAATGATCTGAGAGCCTTATGGCTACTGTCTCTATTCCCAGAAGAACAACTCCCGCTCCACCTGCAGGGATTTTTTTTGTCATTGGCCTCTGATAATGTAAATACGCTTAAAGCATTGAGCTTTTTTAAAAAAACAAACAAACAACAAATCGCTACCCAGCGTCGTAGAAATATTTCCTTGCAATCTCACTCATGGTATAACTGTTGTTTGACTTATTATGCTATTTTTGCTGGATATTTGTACCTGGCATTGTATTTCCTTTTATTCTGTTTTATGCTTGTTTGTTTAGTTTAATGACAAAAGCTGCAATAAATTTGAATGATTGTGACCTTTGGTTTGATACTGAATATTCACTTCAAAGCCATTTATATATGACCAGTAACTGTATATTTATTGGTTTAATATTTATTTGTTTAAAATTACTCTTATGTTCTATTTTGTGCTTTATCAACCTGGGCTTCAAGATAATGTGTACAACCTCCTCCTCCTCCTCCTCCCACCCTCCTGGTTTTTTTTTTTGTTTGTTTTGTTTTTTTAAATTGATAGGCATCCTCAATCCTTTTTTGATTTTGTAATACTGTGGTGTCAGAGTGAGAGAGACTGAACTCCTGCAATAGCCCATAAGAATTAAACCACTGAAGTTTGAACAGCTATAGCCAAGCTCTTCTGCTCTAGCTTTGAAAAACGGGCCAAATTTTCCTTTTTTAAATTGCCCTGTTTTTCAAAAAGTCTTGTGATTTATTTCCAATTATGCAAAAATCATGTTCCAAAACTTCCAGTGGCCAAACAGGAATAAGACTCGCATCTTGGCAAATAAGTTCGTCCCCTCGTGTACTTAACACACGCCCTCCCAGTATTCCAAATACATAAAGAGGAACAGAAGCTGTCTTGTTTATCGTTTCATCATCTCGTCCCAAGAGCTTTTACTAGGCGGCAGCCAGGAAAGAGATGCCTGAGGCTCAAATTCTGGTCTTTTCATCTCTGTTTCTTGAAAAGAGGCATGGTGAGATTCTGCACCCAGGGAGGGTCTGGTTCTGCCAAGTAGGGACTGCTGGAAACTAGGAAAACAGTTCATCCTGGGCTGAAATGAAACGTCGTTTTTTTTTTGTTTTTTTTTGGGGTGGGGGGGCACATTTTCTTTTAATTCAGAAGTCTGGTGGTGGTGTTAATAAATCTTGGAAGAGAAGCTAGTGTGTAGTCTTGAATAAGAGGTCATTACTAGTTTTAGAGTTATTTAATTAATAATCCCTGAAATTTGTATTTTAAATTCCACCAGGCATTTGGTGAGGGAGATGAATGATGGATTAGGGTGGTGGGTGCTGATTATTTCCCCAGTTTTAGTTGAATTAGAATGTAGTGTTAATCTATTTTTATTAGTGTATTTTTGTATTTTGTGTTTTTATTGTTAGCCGCCTCGAGTTGCTGAGAGCAGAAGAAGCGGGATATAAATGTTTTAATAAATAAATAAATAAAAGTAACTGCCAAGCTGAAGCAGGGAGAACTCCTCTTCAGTTGTACAGAATCTTACAGCTTTCTGAGTGTAAAAGACATCGGAGGCCATGAAGTATATACACTCACTGCATACTGTTATGAGGGTAGGGTACCAGCAAGAGTGCAATTTTGAAATGAATCTGCTTGCTGCTTGTGTTTTTTCCAGCAGCTCCATATTTCTCCTTTTCTTATATGGACCTTTGTCTTTTCCTCCTGTAAACGGGCAATCAGGTGGTCATGCTGTGCAGTAGGGTAATGTGTGTATGCCAAGACATGTGCTTACTCTTTCCTTGGACCTAGAATGAACCATTGATAACGAACTACGGCACATGAAACTAGAGTAACTAGATTGGTTAAACAAAATTGAATAGGGTGACATTTAAAAAAACAACAACAGAACTTAACATTGGCATTAAAGGAAGAAAAAACAGGAAAGTGCTTTATAGTAAATTGTGCTTTTATAATTTTTGGAGAGGGCTTAGTTAAAGACGTTAAAACACAGTGAGTAATGTACTTTTAATCTACGTCTTCCTTGATCTATTCTCCTGACTTCCATTTGTCTTGTCTTTTTTACATGTGCTTCTGGACCTCATGAGAAACTCTAGGTTTATTGTTACTTGTGAAATACCACATATGTTTTCTGTTTTACTACTGAAATAATTTACTGTGAGAACTTTAATTGATACTGCTTAATAATAACTGTTAGTACCAAGCAGATGCTCATTGCTGAGATCATACATTTTTATACATAACCATGGTTTCATATTAATCAAAACCACAGATTCCCTTGTGAAAAGGGCAGTTTAATGGTTTTGTAAAGTCTCTTTCAGATTATGTAACATGCATTAGAATGCACGTTACTATGCAGTAATTTGCTTTCCATATTGTTGATTCTTTAGCATTCTATATTCTGCTTCTTTTTGGCTTCTGGGACTTATTGCAAATGAGCTCATCTAAATATATTTTTTCTATTAATTCTCTTAATGCAATAAGATAGAAGTGGGGAGTGAGGAAGAGGTCATGGGTTATTTCTGCAACTGCTGATTTCCAGGATGTTGGTGCAGGAAGCTCTACCTCTACTTGGATAATAGATTACCTTGATATTTAAAATAGAAAGGCCTTGAACATCTGCCCTCACAATACAGCTGAAACTCACTGTAGAAATGACTAAAATCTCTTATTCTTAGTGCTTAATATACCAGGTTAAATAGATAAATTGATATTTGGTGTGATGTGTGAAAACTGTAGTACGTTAAGCTATTTGAGCTGGAAATAACAAGTCGGAATTGTCTGAAGATTTAATTCTTTGAATATGATGCATGCTCCAACTGTAGCTTTGTCATATGGCCTGTATTTTCTAATATTCCTTGCCTTTGTCTTATTATTTCCCAATTCTTTTAATTAACTTTGGTTTTTCTTAACAGAAGATTCTCTGACTCAATAAAATACATTTTAAAAATCTCATTTGAAAGTATTCCACAAGTGACTTGTTCCACACACAGTTTTAGTCATTGTTGACTCACATTCAGAATATCAAATGTGGCACTAGTCTCAGCTGTATGTAACACTAATAAAGGACAGTGTTCCTATCTTGAGTGTGTATTGTGGATGATGAGAGCTTACCCTAAAAGTTCTGATGTCTTGTTGATGGGTGTAGTGCAAATTTCAGATCCAAATCTGTTAGACTTATTAACTCGTACTATGAAAAACTCTGTAGCCTAAGGTAGTAGACAGATAAGAACATTTTAGTTTTAACTTATATCCCACCCATTCCCTAAGACTCAGAGCAGGTTACTCCCCCTCCTCTTTCTCCTCCTCATTTAGTGCTACTAGGCATACAAAGTGCTTTACAGTCACAGATTTTGAGGTGGGCTTACAATCTAAGATGGACAAGGGTGAGGGGAACACGGGTGGGGGTGTGTCTCCCATTTTTACAGATGTGGAACTGAGACAGTGAGAGTTGCCCAAGGCCCCACCCAGTGAGTTCATGGCTAGAATGGGATTTGAACCCTGGCTTCCAAGGACCAGGTCCAGCACCTTATCCACTCCACCACACTGGATCTCACTTGTTACAGCATTAATCATATAAAAATAGAACTGCATAAATGCATAAGAAAATTCTTTAAAAAGCAACACCAATTCTCTACTCGCACCCTCCCTTTTTGGTCAAACGCTTGGCTAAAAAACAAAAAGGCTTACACTCCTGGAAAAATGCTCAGGCTTTGACAAATCTCTAGGGGAAAGGAGCTGCATAATATTGGTGTAATAGGGTGCAGTAATCCAGGGTAAGCCCTTAAAGGATAAAACCACACAAATTGCTTTCTTTTTGGAAATGTAACTTAAATGTCCCTTTGACAGTCCCATCCTTATACACAGACACACTATAGCCAGTTCTGGTTCAGGGCCCCTTTTTGAGTCAGCCCCACAGTGTCCATAGCAGTTCTCCACACTATTCAAACATCGCAGTACTCAGTCCTTTATGGTCCAGCCACAGTCCCAGCTGCTCTCCAGCAAGCCTGGAACACTTCCCTAGGTTGCCGGCTCATGCGTGTCCACCCTGCAGCCTTGTAACAACCCTTCTGCTCAGGCAACCCCTCTGAGTGCGGTTTGTATAGAGACAGAGCCCTACTCACGCTCCTGTCTCCTCAGCAGCTCCAAGGAGTCTCCTATCTGGGCTGCTGCCACATCTGCCTATGCCCTGCAGCTCTAAGGCATCTCCCTGTCTGTTTAGAGACAGAGCTCTCTCCTGATCCTGCCTCTTCCACAAACCCTCTCAACCCTGGCAACATCCTCTGGATCAGGCATGCTCTCGAGCAGAGATCTACCTAGCTCTTGCCTCTCCCATGTCCTTCGTTGCACTAAGCTTGGCCAAGCTTTACTCTCTGGGCTGGCTTCTGCCATGCCCAAACATGGGTGTCCTTCATTAGCCTGGAGATGCACCTTCTTTGTAGCCTTAAGATGCACCTCCTTAAAGTGACAGTCCTTCAATTCCACTGTGCCCTGCTACAACCAGGGCAGCAATCGAGAACGCCTGTCTGTTCACACTCGTCATATGACAGGTGGATGGTACCCGCAAGAGGGTGCTCCTGACTGACGAAGTGATTTTTCAGGTTTGTGGGGCCCAGGCAGCTTTACATATTTTACTTGGATGCTTATTACTATTATTATTTATTATTATTTATATAGCGCAAGTAGTGTACCTGGCACTGTGCAATTGGTTGTTATAGATACGTCCCTATCTAGGGGCCTTACAATATGAGAGAAGGGAGGTGAACATTGGGAGCGACAAGGATACGCTAATGAGGTTGAGAAGCTGCAGATACAAGTGCTTAACTTGGTTACAGGGAACTAACTAACTTAGTTGCAGGGAAGGGATTCTGAGTGAGGGGGGAAAAGGATGCAAATTCGCTCATGACGAGCTAGGGAAAGCCTGATGGAAGAACTAGGTTTTCAGGTGGGATTTGAAAGTTGGGAGGGAGGGAGCAGAACGAATGTATCTAGGGATGGAGTTTCATGTGTGGGGGACAGCAAGAGAGAAGGTGTTTCGAAGAGCAAAGGGGGTCATGAAGCGGGAGTGGAGACAGAGGGGTAGGAAAGCTCTCGGACAGGAGTGTGGCGCGATACAAGAGAGGAGAGAAATGGAGGAGCAAGGCCATGAAGAGCTTTGAAGGTGAAGAACAGGAGCTTGTGCTGAATGTGTTCATGTAGAAAAAGTCTGTGTAGGGTGGAGAGGGGCTGAACGTGGTCAAAGAGATGGACAAGGTGGATGACTTTGGCAGCAGAGCATTGAACGGCGATGGGGTCGGGGGCAGAGAGCAGGGCAGGCCAGTAAGGAGGAGATTACAGTAGTCCAAGTGGGAGATGACTAGAGCCTAAACTAGAGTTTTTGTGGTGGGAACAGTAAGGCAGGGCTGGATTTTAGCAATATTATACAGAGTGAAGCAACAGGATTTAGCAATAGCCTGAACCTGAGACGTAAAGGAGAGGCTATGCGCCTGAGGGACAGGTTGGATGGTGACACTCTCTTTATGGAAATTGAGAGGCAAGTAGGAGGGCAATGTTTTGGAGTGAAGATGAGGAGTTTCGTCTTGGCTGTATTAAGCTTGAATTAGCAGCAAGACATCCAAACAGAGATGTCAAAGAGACAGTCTGCGATAAAAAGACTGGATGGAGGGGAAGGGGCACCAGATTGTGAGGAGAGTTGTATGTCCTCCGCATACAGGTGATACTGGAAGGCATGAGTTTAGCCAGAGAGAGAGTGTAAAGGGAGAAGAGGACCCATACAGAGCCTTGGGGAACTCCCACAGGGAGGGGAAGTGACATAGAGGAGGTACCAGCAAGATAAATGTTGATGGAGGTGTTTGAGAGGGACAAAGAGAACCAGTTGAGATCAGAGTCCCAGAAAGCAAGGTAATGTAGAGAATCCAGGAGAAGGCCATGGTCGACCGTGTCAAAGGCAGCAGAGAAATCGAGGAGGACAAGAAAGGAGTAGAGACCCTTAGACTTAGCTAAGAGAAGGTCATTGGTGATTTTGGCAAGGGCAGTCTCAGTTGAGTGGAGAGGGCAGAAGACCAATTGAAGGGGGCCGAGGGAGGAATTTGAAGAGAGGAAATTGAGATTTAGTGTTTTTGTTTTTTCTTTCAAAGTTAGAAAGAACTGCTATTGTCTTGTCTAGGACTGAAAGAAATAACCAAAGTGATTTATCAAATTCAACAAATTCAGTAGATTGGAATCTGTTTTAATTAGTGGATATGAAGCATTATCGGGGTTTCAAATCTTCATTTCAGGTTTTCCATGCTAGGTATTACGATCATTTTGGTACTATTTGGTGGGGGGAGGCTGTTGGTTTTTTAAAAAAAAATTTAAAAAAAAAATTATGAATCATCCACATTAAAAAAAAAAAAACACTGAAAAGAAGGAAAGACAGAAACTTTGTAATATAGTAATGAAGATTATTTTGCATATTCACTCATGACATACTTGTTTCAGCCCTATTATTGGTTAAAATTTTCTATTTAGTTTGCTAATTCTAATACTGTGCAGGTGAGTGGGTCCTCTCCTGCATATAGGAAGAACATTAGGGGGTGCTGGCCAGACCTGTTCCTTAACCTCCCAGTCACCCTTCTGCACAGTGGTAAGACCTGGACCCTGTTCCCCTGCTAGCACCATTGTGCTATCAAGTCCACTCCTTTTTCCAAATCCCTGCTCTTTCTACTAGTCCATCCATGCTGATGTCTGGTTGTGTTGCTCCATTTTTAGGATCTCTTATTGCATGGATCCTCTTGAGATGCTGGTGTGTGTAACCAAAAAGAAGAAAAAATGACTCTTGCACTAAGTATAGCTGCATTTAAATTTGATACATCTGGATAGCTTTCACCCTCAAACGTCTTACCTTTTGGGTTTCATGCTAATTTATTTATACCTCGTTGCTTTTGTTGAGTTTACACACTACTCTTAAAGTTTTATATTTGAAGGGTGTATTCCTCCATTCACTTAAGTCAGTGGTTCAGCTCTCTTTGACTTGAATGGCTGGAGGATTGTGTTCTAAGTCATAAAAAATATTTTTGGATTTCTTAGCTAGGTAAAAACTTGCATTCAAAACTCGTGTGCATGCATATGTGTGTGCATGTTCTGGATAAAATAAACAATGCAGAGGAAATCTTAACAGAAATAATGTAAATTTATTTAAAACACTTTTTAGAGTGAATATTACTGGTATGATGTCTCTTTGAGAATTGGTACATGCCATGTTTTATCTGTATTCATAATTTTCAGAGGCTCCTTTATAAAAGTAGTGACAATTCTCCCTCCTCCCCCAATATTCACTTTTTGTAAATGTGTGCCACCTTCCGTTAGTGTATATTTTATATAAGTGCTTTTCTGAACTTGCTGTGATTAATATTCCGTGCAGTTATATAGCTAGGATTGCGATAGCACTTTTCATGCTGGCTTCCTATTTTACAGGCTTTTACAACTTGAATAATGGTCCCTAGGGACTGAAATTTCTCATAATTGTTCCTTAGAGAGCTAAAAGAGAGGTCTCGGGATGATGATTTTTTGTGCTGAATTAAGTCTCTCAATGTTGGCGTTGTAGCGCCTATTTTTTCATACCCCATTTCTTTGGGAAAGGGTAAAGACTCTCCTTCGACTCAATTGCAGATGTGTCTGAGCTTGGTTGTGTCAAACACTGACACTTTGTGGCTATGGTTACATGCTCTGTTGTCACACTTCCTACTTGGGTTCCATTTTTGATACTGGAACATGCCTCCTTCCAATATATCCCAATTCATTTTGGACTCTACTTCCCCTTTCAGAGAAGGAGAGCTTTCATTTTACACTCAAATTAATTTTCTACTTTCCCAAGGGGTCACCTACATTTGGACTTCTGGGTTAGATTATCTTCTTGTAGTCACAGAAATAAATAGATGCTGACCTAGGGTAGTTACTCTTGATGGCGATGTGCATTTTTTAATTAGGTGAATATGAGCAAGAGATGCACGAAGGCATGGCATCAGCAGGCACATAGGTAATGTCTTACTTTCCCAAGGGTTAGGAAAGTAGTAAGGAAGTGCTTCCTTCCCATTCCAAGCACTAGCTCTTTCATCGTAGTCTAGTTGTAGTTCTTTGTATTGGAAACATTACATAAAGTTATTTTGGAGGAGGGGGGTGACCTTTGCATGGGGGAAAGGCACTTCATAGCAAAGCTTGATTCTTCACTGCATGTTGATAGTGTATCTGGAAGATGGGTATTTCACCACCATAGCTAATGAAGATTAGGGCAAGTTTTCCTAGCCTCAAAATCTTAAATGTAACTAAGCCACTGGGTCTCTCAAAACTCTTTAATATCTTCCTCAAAGATATTTGAGGTGTAGGTAACTAATTTCAGTTTTACTGAACTGTTTTCCCAATAGGGTCGAAATTAAGTTCTAGCTTGATTTGAGTACAGAGTTGCTAGCTTTAGTAACTTCCTTGTTTGTCTTATGATTTTGTCAGTTTCTTAAATAATAAAATTATCAGACTGTTAATAAAATCAAGAGACTTCTTAACTTTGTGGTTTTTAAGGCTAAAGGTTACCAAATTATGGCTTGAAACCCCAAGTCGAGTTCCTCCAGCTATGGATGGCAGCACACCCTGATATTTGATACTGTTCAAATATTTTAGTTGTCTGTGGTCCCAGGATTATATTTAAGTCTTGAAATGAAATTGCACGAACTAGTTTGGAAGTATCTGGTCTATTCCTCCATGGCTGAGAAAAATGTGAACACAGTTAGTTACTATGTACCTTGGGAACCAAGAGACTTAAAAGAACCCTACACATATTACTATTGTCAAAACAAAAAACAAAACAAAACACAAGAAAACAAAACACAAGAAAACCCTTATTTAAGACAATCATGATTTTTAGAGGTATCTTTTTTAACATTTGAGATTGACACGCTTATGAGTAGAGTTATACAAAATAACAGTTAAATTCTAAAAATAGCATATTGCCAACTAGTAAGAAAGCTACCATGTGTCTAGAATCTCCCACGCTGCACTTGCCAGGAATGTTAAGACTTTGAAAAATGATTTGTACCTTGCAGTAGCCAATAATCTGCAGCACTGACGAGTACAGAGCAGCCTCTGATTATCCATTACAGTGGTGCTTGGCAGTACCACTGCTAAATGACCCTCCTTGTTTTCATAATAGACATTTGAAAAGTTTAACTTGAAGGTGGCATAGAAGTTTTTTACATACTTTTAAAAAGTGTAAATTACTCATGTCTTAACAAATATTCTTGATTCTGCATGTTAATTTTAAAATAGCTGAATCAATTTAGAACTCAAGTTGCTATATATTTTTTAAGTGACTTGTGCTGTGATAAAATTGGGAGTGAGGATGTGAGTAAATGGTAGTTTTAGGGAATGGGGAGAAAAGGAGTATAGACTTTTGTGAACCAGTAGAATGTGTGCTTCAAGGATAGTGAGGAGTGATTGTGAAAGGGATGACAGAGTTGGATGACCAGAGAGACAGGGATGAAATGAGGAAAGATGCGAAGAGGATAATGTCCGAAAATGAAGGGGACTGGAAGTGTTGAAGATTGGGGCAGGGCATGGAATTTCAGATCAAGCTCGGAGAGCCAAAAAAAATAATAAAAAAATCAGTTGTGAAACTTTATCCTTCTATTAAACCGTGCTTGCCCCACTACACACCCCTGAACCAGGTGTTAGCTTCAGTTTTCTGGGCACCAATCCAGGTGCCTGCAAATTTCGTGCCCTGATTCAGGGCTTGCGCTCACGAAGATGCTTAACTGGGGTAGTAACTTCCAGGTCTTTTTCATGTAAACAAGAGGCTTCCTTGGGGCATTTCAGAAACTAAACTCCAGAATAATGCTGCATTTTAGCATGTGTCTGTAGATACTGTAGGTTGCTCATGGTTTTGTAAGGTGCCCTGAGCCTTAGGGGGAAGGGTATAAATTTAAGTAAATAAATAAAATATGGTAGCACTATGCTGGGAAAGCATCTTGTGTGAAAATGTTACTCGGGTAACTTTATCCAGGATTCAAACAGGGGCACTTCATTTCCCAGAAAGAGTTGGGTGTTTGACTGGTCAAAAAATGCTCCAGCAGTGTTCAGCTAAAGCATTATTTTGTTAGAATAATATTGTTAGAACAGTAACAGAGACTTTAATATTTAATAGGTTAGATACATGATCTAATTATAAAGA
Organism: Sphenodon punctatus; assembly: GCA_003113815.1. Taxonomy (NCBI): domain Eukaryota; kingdom Metazoa; phylum Chordata; class Lepidosauria; order Sphenodontia; family Sphenodontidae; genus Sphenodon; species Sphenodon punctatus. Next base: position 3,367,004 of record QEPC01008233.1, on the reverse strand, counting down.
AATAAGTTTAACTATTGCAAAACAATGGAATTAATTTCTAAAAAATTGTAATTAGAACTTTTTACCAATTTTAGGTTAGTATAAATGTGAATGATATTCAAGACTCTTCAGTTGTTCTCGAATTTGGCTTTTATCCCAGGGTCAGCCTGAACAGGTACAAAATTTCTCTTGCTTCTGGTAGTGGTGAAGAATCACCTGTTCGTGCGCTGGTGGGGACAAGCGGGGGTGGAGAGAGTATGGAGTTGAAGGGATGCGGTTGGCTGGGTGTGTGGAGTGGGGAGAACCTCCTCCGGGCCAAGACTGCTTCTGAGGAGAAGGGAATCCCCGTTAGGATCAAGAGAAGAGGATCCGTGGGTAAGAGCCACATGCATTACATGAGATAAGCATTTAAGTTGGGTTGCCGTGCACATGTGGGGGGTGTGTCAATTTTTTTTTTTTTGGGTATGTTTGTTTTTGTTTTGGGGGGTGGGGGCATTGCTGTCTATATATGTTTATGTAATTTTTCTATATATGCTAATAACAAAAAAAGAAGGGTATCCAGGGCCTGACACGAACCATCACTGCCCGGGAGAGGGGATTCTGCCCATGACCTGCCCGGATAAATGAATGCAGACTTGGGGAGCCTTGGAATTTAATTTGGGAAGGGAGGCATAGATCTGGGTTTAGGATTCCCCCCTTACTTTGTGTTTGCTGTTGATGTACTTGGGTTTTTTTTTGGAGGGGGAGGATTGAGGGGCTGTTGACTTTTTTATTCGTTTTGGGAGCCCATAACACTGGCTTTGGGCATGTTTTAGGTGGGTTTTTTATGGGGAGAGGGAACTGCGGGATTTATTTTTTTGGCCTGTAATACTGGGATGGTGTGCCAAGAGGGTACACAATTCAAATTTGAAAGCTGATTTTAAAGACATACTTGTTTTAAAACCGTGTGTAAATTGGTTCATGGAAGTAATTGCTACATGATGTAATTGTATAATTGAGGCGAAATTTAGGAGATAGTGATTGTACAGTTATCTGGATGACAAGAATATCTAGAGCTCTCATAGTTTTGGAAGGGATGTTTTAAAAAGCGAATGTATCCTGCAGGGTTTAAGCAAATCCTCTATTTTAATTTGAATGAGCTTTCTATGGGGCACATTAGCCACATCTACCAACTGTGGGTCCTAGAATCTTCTCTGTAGTATGAAGTGCTAGCCTCTGTTGGAGATGCCTAGAGACCCCACAGATCAGGCTAAGTATGGCAATATCTTTTCCTGTACCTCTGACCATAAACTATATTGTCTGAAGCTCACCAAGCAGAAGCACATTGTTTCCTTCAAATCTATCTGTGGGAACGTTAACCAATGGATGAGCTTTGCTTCATCCTGGATAGCTCCCCTGGAATGGAATTTACCCAATACTTGGTTGTCTGAGTCACTAATGCATTTAATACGATCATTTAGGCCACTTTCAGGCCACTTGTTACCAGGGAGGCAGGGAAATATCCGTGATTGCAATTGCGGCTCTATTTTAGTATTTTCAAGGGAATTAAGATATGTGAGAATGTGCTGTTCAGCTTTTATGCTGCAAAAACACTTGTGCATGACTGGGTCCCCCAATGTAGCCTGTACAATGACTTGTGTTCTCATGGGATAAAAGCAGAATAGTGCATTCTCATGTGTTCTAATTCCCATGAGAATAGAGCAGTGGTTGCAAACATGAATGTTTTCCCGCCTCCATGGTAATGTATGAAATTGGCCTTAGATGGGCAATCCCTCTGTCTAGCTGGTGTTCCGTGACTTAGGAGGATGATGCTGGTCATCTAGATAAGTAAACACAACTCTGTAGAAACCTATAGTAGATTGACCTGCATCGTGTGGTGCAGTTATTTGCTTTAGAAAGAGCATTATTACCTCAGCAAACTAAAAAAATAAAAATTAAAAAAGGGAAAGCTAAACTGTGCTTAACACAGACTGTACAGCTAAAATATATCAGAAGAACTATAGCATTAAATTAGCATTTGTAACCGCAAACTGTAGTTAAGTGTGTGTATTTCAAATTGTATATTGCTGTAAATAGCTTTGACCTTTATAACCTACCAACTTCCATCTTACAGAATATAGAATGTCTCTTATTTTCCCCTCCTTTTCTTAACAATGCACTAATCTGTCCCTATACCCACCTTCTCATCAGGTCAAATTCCATACATTTCTCAACTGCTATACTTCTCCACCCATGCAAAATGGTCTTTCTCTTACTTGACTAGATTCCACTTGATTTATCTCATTTCCTCACTCCCCATAATACTACTGCACCACTCTTTCTGCCCCAGAGGTACACACTGCACACTACAAAAGGAGGAATTCAGTGGTAGAGTTGTTTGGGATTTATAGTTCAGCTGTGGAGCAATGTTCTCAGCCCGAGTGGGAGAATGGCAACAGCTGTGATATGTGGAATGTGACTGGCTGCGTAGGCGAGTGTGTGGCCTGAGCAGTATGGGCTTAGGGAGAAGTAATAGACCATTCTTGCCCTATAGCTTGAGTGAGTTTCAAAGATTTCTAAATGTCAGATATTTTTTAATGAGTGTGCAGTTAGACCAGCAGAGAACATGGTCCACAGGACTCATTGAAGTAGTTATTCTGTGCTATAAAACCAAACCAAACAAACCCTTCCCTATGATCTTGGTACTAGATACATTTTGTTGGTAAGCCGTGTGCCAGTTTTACAGTCTGAGGTTTAGAGCTTAAAAATTCAGACATAAAACTGGCACACGGCTTACCAACAAAATGTATCTAGTACCAAGATCATAGGGAAGGGTTTGTTTGGTTTTGTTTTATAGCACAGAATAACTACTTCAATGAGTCCTGTGGACCATGTTCTCTGCTGGTCTAACTGCACACTCATTTAAAAATATCTGACATTTAGAAATCTTTGAAACTCACTCAAGCTATAGTAAGCTTGTGCTCAAGCACAGTTAAGTCTCTAACTTTTTAAAGAGTGCTGTTTCTTATGCATCTAGTAATTAGTGTAATTGCATTGATGGAGTGCCTCCATCTTTTATGTAAGCATGTAATGACATAGCAGGTAAGGCATGGCATATTGGCATATACATAACAAATTTAGTGGAAGTTGTTAAAAATTTCTGTAAATTTTGTGTTATCTGATTTAGAAAGCCAATACGCCAGCCAGCCTAGCTTTGCAGCTATCATATTTTTGTTTTGGGTTTCCAACTCTTTGTTGTGTTCCTTAGCAACTACTTGGTCTTTATATTTGACTACAAATATCAACCAAATGTCATATGACCAAAACCATTGGGAGTTGGAAGGCATGTTGTTGTGTACGGCAACATTGTACTCTCTCGAGGAAATCTCCACTCTGCTCTCTTCATCCAACCCCTCCACCTGCCCCCTTGACCCAATCCCCTCCCGCCTCCTGAACTCTATTGCTCCCACTGTCGCTCCCCCACTTCTACATGTCATCAATCTCTACCTTTCCACAGGCTCCTTCCCCTCTGCCTTCAAGCATGCCACTGTCTCCCCCATTCTCAAAAAGCCCACCCTGGACCCATCTGACCTATAGTTACCGGCCAATCTCCCTCCTTCCCTTTGCCTCAAAGCTTCTGGAATGTGTCATCTACTCCCGCTGCCTGGACCTCCTCTCTACCAACTTCTCCCTGGACCCTCTCCAATCCGGCTTCCGCCCCTCCACTCTACTGAAACTGCCCTGGCCAAGATCACCAATGATCTGCTTGTCGCTAAATCTAAGTGCCATTACTCCATTCTTGTCCTCCTTGACCTCTCTGCTGCCTTTGACACTGTCGACCACT
>QEPC01008233.1:3339190-3355359 GCA_003113815.1 Sphenodon punctatus | reverse complement strand
TAGGCAGGAGTCTGCAGAGGAGCCAGCCTCTCTGATTCAGTAAATAAAGCAGAAGGCATTATAACTAGCATATGATGTGCACATCAGTGGTATCTTACCTTGGCAGTGTCTTAATGCAGCCGACCACAGCGAGCTTGTCAGTTGTCCAGTGTCACAAGATCGGTTCTTGATTTTTTTATCATTGATTCACGTAGCTCTCCTGAATCCACAGTTGGTAACGCCTAATATAGTATTATTGGTAAGTGCAGTCTGCCCTGGCTTGTCGGCCATGTAAAATCAAACTCAAAGCTGTAGATACGCCTCAATTTATCAGAATATTTATTACTTCATGACTGCAGTGTCTTACAGTTGCTCCAACTGAACAGGGATTAATTATTGACTTTATTGCTTCTCTTGAGCAACTAGGGCGTTCTCTCCTTTGTGCTGAGTACTCTGAAGACATTCTATGGTAAATGAAGTGTTTAAATCAAAGATAATACTGGAGAAATACTTTACCATCTGAACCGTGAAATCTAGTTATGATAAATGATATTAGCACAATTCATGTATGTGCATATTACTAAAGGTTCAATTTTGCCCTTGGACATAAGAATTTGTTTAATGAGCATGCACTGACACCCACAGTGGAAGAGCACAGAAAAGCAGATTTGGGCAACAAAAGTGGCAGTATCAAGAGCATTAGAGTAAGCAAACTACTGAGGCTGTTCGGTCACATTTTCTAAAGAATAAAATCATTTTTGGGGTACTCGCATGCAGAATGACTTAAAATATATTAACATAAATTAATTCATGCTCTTGCCTAGTAGCAGGGAAAATGTTATTGCTCATGTCAAGTTATGAAATTCACATTCAAATTCAACTGTGCCCAGCAGTTGAAGAGCCATATCAGTCAATCAATCAGTAATGGCTTATTGTTTTAACTATAGGTTGTAACAAAATACAAATAAAATTAACATAAAAGCAGAAGAGGAAGAACATCGTTACCATGTGGATCAATTCAGGAAGGCATCTACTTTTTTGACTTGGAGCTGTACTTGAGATTTTAAGGATGGTCAATGGGGACAGTGAGTCTCATTGAATATCTGTTTTAATATTGCATCCTGCTTGTCTTAACTAGGGACATGGAACCAAAGTCCATATAAAACGAGTTAAAACATTTTGATGATGCCTGCAGAACTCCAATTCTGTTCGTTAGTGACAACTCGCTTGCTTAACTTGGATAACTTGCCTGTAGTCTTCCAGGTTTGCTTCAAGGTGTTGGTTTTAACCTTTAAAACCCTACACGGCTTGGGCCCTGTCTGTCGGTAGGAACGCCTCACCCCGCGTGTTCTCAATTGGTCCCTGCGGTCTTCCGGGGATGCCCTGTTGGGGGTTTCCGGGGGGAAGGGCACATTTGAAAGGGTGTTCTTGGTGGCTGCATCACGACTCTGGAACTTCCTCATGGCAGAAGTTCGACTCTCCTGGGACCTCTCCATACTTTGTATTCAATATAAGACCTGGCTATTTCGCCAGGTATTCAGTGAGTGGGATGGAGGAGGGAGGAATTAAGCTGGTTAATTTGTGTATTAATTGTTTATTCTTGTATTTTGTTTATGTTGGTTGTAAACCGCCCTGAATTGCTGCATGGCAAATAGGGTGGTATAGAAGTATTTGAAAATAAATACAGATAATGCACTCTTGATTTAGGAGGTAATGAATTTATATTCTGTGATCGGTAGTGTTTTAAAAACTTTTGAATTTTGACTTTATCTGCAAAAATAAGGAGCCTAAGGGGCATACAAAAGGTCTTCATAATTGATCATTAGGGACCATCTGAATGTGTTAAAGAACTTCATTTATCCATCTACCTACCTTTAAACCAGATCCATCCTTACTACCGAGGGTTTGAATAAGAACTATTAAGAAATCTGGGGAATTTATAACAGTGGATGTCAAATTTTACAATGTGATCTTTTAACCTTGGTAAAAGAAACTAATAGTCTAAATCTCAAGGGTATTTGTCATCTCTTCATGTTACCATAATTTTGAGTTCTTCAATGTGGTGAACAGATCTGGCAAAGTAGGAAGAGAGAATGAACTCCCACTGGGTTTTGAATTCATGGACAGCTTAATTGGCATATGAGGGGAATTGCTGGAAATAACAGGGCGTCACAGTTCTTATTGCTCTAGGAACATCCAATTCACGTTTAACTGCAAAAACTGAATCAGTGGACCTTCATTGTTCTGACTACAAGAGCTCCTAATGTGAATAGTTCATTGACAAGCTGTGTAAACATTTTACCTGAGGCTAATATAATGCAATATGTAGCTTGTGTTAAGGTCCTATATTTATTTATTTTAAATGGGAAGGTGTGTGTGTGTGTGTGTGTGTGTGTGTGTGTGTGTGTCAAGGGTGCATAGACCATGCAGTGTTTTAATTAAAAATAATATGCAGTTTTAAAGCCTCTAATTGTTTACTTGCTAGCTTTGTCTCTTTAGAGAAATGGCTGAGTAATATATAAATATGAAATGCAATAACTTTCTAATTATGCAGTATTGAGTGCACTTGGGAGAATTAAGGAAGCTTTCAAATGTGGTATGATAAACTAGTCTAAAATATCAGGCAAACATGTAACAAGGGAGCTAAAACCTCTATCACAGCTATGTAAAAATCCTCCACGATTAACATCTTTTCTCTCTTTATCTTTTGTGTAAATATGCTACTGTACATATCAGTCCTTGCTTTGCTCTATTGCACAGTGCAATTGGAGTGTCACCTGAACTATTTTGAATCAATATATTTATTTTGGATGCCCTCCGTTGGTAGATAAAAGTGGGTCAACTTGACAAACATTTTGTGAAATACCTTCTCCCAAATAAAATTCCAAATCAATGTGCTGGTTAACTGTTCAGCACCCACACCTTAATTTATGTCAAAGTGTTATGCATGCAGGCAATCTCAGATAACCATTGCATAACCATTTGATAGCCTCTGTTTGGTATGAATTACTTCTGTAACTTGTTCTAGAGGGTGAACATACATTATGTGGTATATGTTAGTGTATTAGAAAGCATTTTCAATTCTCCGATACGGTTTCATGTGCTTATGACTAGAAAGGGTTGCTCTCGTATATAGAATCTTGTTTGTATGGGCTGATATATATTTGAATTTTTTGAGCTGGGCAACTGGAATTTAACATGGCTAGCTCTCCTACAGATGAGAAAAATTCCTTCCTTCCAATATTTGATGGAGAGAAATAGGCACACTTCATGCCACCCCAATCTACATACATTTTCATGTTTTTATGAAAATTTGCAATAGCCCACTGACTAATTTGGGGGCTGAGCTGGAAAAAAAAAAAAAGGATGTCTTTTGTGAGAAACTCTGTGTACATATATGTTTATGTGCAGGACTGATGGTTCAAGTTAAGGTTCAGCGTATTAAATACAAAATTCTTAGATTGGTGCATTGACTTTTGCTCTAAAGTTTTAGTTGTAAAGACTCTGAGCATCACGTTCGTGTGTTGTAAGCGGCCCCGAGATTCCATGGGCATGAGGTGGCAGCTAATAAATGTAAATAAATAAATAAATATTTGAATAAGCAGTGACAGTCTTTCAGCATGCTAAATCACCTCTCAAACACATGCATACCCTTCCTTGTTTTCACCTTGATCCCAGGCACACAGCTCCCTCCTGCCTGGGTGTTACCTTCCTTTGTTCTCTGAAAGCAGCAATGCTTATCCCAAGTTTGTTAAAGTAAGAGAAGGTGCCACTCCACCCTTCTCAGCAATGAATAAGCATTAACATCAAGGGGAAATCAGCCTGCTCTTTCTGCAGCTGCATTAACAAGATGTTAACTCCTTTGTCTGAACCTGGTACAAACCTAACGTGGTTGAGAGAGGTGGTACAGGATAACAAAGCTAGTACTGTACTAGGCAAAATGGTATTGTTGGAGGGTATAAAAATTCATTTTAATTATCAAGACATAGCAAAGGGTGGACAGACTTTTTGCTAGTAAGTCTAATCTAGTCTCGAACGATTAGATTTTAGAATGAAATTTTCTTTGGAGGTAGGTTCTCCTACATCGGGGTGGGGCGGGTGGCTTTTTCCTCTTTTGTGTCACTTTGAAAATGACAGCGCTGTGTGCTGGCTTGGAGTTGGTGGAAATGGTGCTTGAGAGGTGTTGCTCAAGATGCGGGGAGTAAAGAAAAGGAGGGTCTGGATAGATCAGTGCTATGCATCCATCACCTGTCTTGGAGTGCATGCTCCCATCTCTGTTCCCGTCCCTGGAGTCGACCTCATTCAGTGCTTGAGGGTAAGGACTGGCTCCATGAATCAGATCTAGGAAATGGAAAGCAACTAAATAACAAAACAGCTGCCGGCTGGAATTGGCCCATAGGCTGGAGGTTCCCCACCCTGCCCCCTATCCACGTTTGACGTTGAATGGACCTGTAGCCAGACTCTGACAAAAGGCTGTGGGATCGAAAGGGCATGGAGAAGGCAAGAGTATGTGCATGTGTATCTCTTTACAATACTGCAGCAGGGGTTTTACCATTCAACTATAAAAATTGGTCAGTACATGCTGCTGTCAATTAGTTATGCACTAACCCATCCTAGGCTGTTTAGGGGCAGCGTTACTGACATGTTTGTAGATTGCTTGCATTAAACCCCTTTGCTTTAGACAACATAGCAAGTTCTTCTTACCGCAGGCCAAAGTCTTGGCAGATGGGTTGAGGTATGTCCCTCCCCTCACACTAGGGGGCTGCTGCAGGTGGTCTTTTAAAACTTTTCTGAAGCATTAAGTGCTGGTTCTTATAGAAACCTGCCCTCTCGACCTGCCTCCTGACCTCCATCGCTCCCATCGTTGCCCTCCCCTTTTACATGTCATTAATCTCTCCCTCTTCACTGGCTCCTTCCCCTTTGCCTTCAAGCATGCCACGGTCTCTCCCATCCTCAAAGCATCCACCCTCGACCCCACTGAACCCTCTAGCTACCGGCCAGTCTCTCTCCTTCCCTTCGCCTCTAAGCTTCTGGAACGTGTTGTCTACTCCTACTGCCTGGATCTCCTCTCTGCCAGCTCCTCCCTGGGCCCTCTCCAATCTGGCTTCCGCCCCCTTCACTCCACTGAAACTACCCTTGCCAAGATCACCAATGATCTACTTGTTGCTAAATCTTAAGTGCCTTTACTCCATTCTTGTCATCATTGATCTCTCTGTTGCCTTTGACACGGTCAACCACTCCTACTAAACTCTCTCTGCTCCCTAGACTGATTAATCTAGTGCATTAATACTACTATTCTATAGTACATTTCTATAAAGCTACCAGGCATACACAGCACTTTACAGTCACAGATTTTTGGAGACAGGTCCCTGCCCAGCGGGCTTACAATGTAAGATGGAAAAGGGTGAGAGGAACACAGGGAGAGACCGACACACACACTTTCCCATTTTACAGATAGGGAACTGAGGCTGAGAGGTTTTGACTTGTCAAAGGCCACCCAAGTAAGTTCATGGCTAGGGCAGGATTTGAACCTTGGCTTCCCCTGTCCAAACCCAGCACCTTATCCACTACAGCACACTGGGTCTTGTGACATAGCACTGTGTATAAAGGTGCTTGCCTGCTCTCTTATCCTCCAAGTCATGACTGTAAAATGAGCTTTCTCTCAGTAACTTTGATTTGACACCAAAGACTTGTGACTCTAAGAAGCCTCCCCTCAGGGCATTGTAGTCTGTGATCCGTTGCATGGCCTTGGCAACTACATTGTTCAATTATATGTTCTGTTCATTGGCTGCTGTGTGGAAGAATTTTAAACTAGTACACTGGTTCTTCATCAGTGACTCAAAGGGATGCGACCAGATGTTGATCCCCATCCTGTGTTTCTTTAATCTGCTATCCTAATCAATTTCTAGTCATGATGGTTGTCCTGTCACCTTGATACCAGCCAGGAAGTGCATGTGCGCCAGCCAGCACACATTCAGTCCTTTGCCTGAAGGCAGTTTCCGTGCAGTCACAGAATCTCAGTTTTGAAAGTTTTAATTCACAGTCGTTCAGCTAATTATCTGACTTTTTGTGTGTGTGTGTGTGTGTGTGTGTGTGTGTGTGGTGGTAACAAACTTTGTGTGAAAAGGCGAGGGTGGGTGGGTGGGGGGTGGGGGAGTCATAATGCTGACTAAATACTTTCCACTGTTACTGCAGTTATAGTTTTTATAACAGCAATCTGAATTACGTGACATATGAATACAGTGTCTCAAACTTGCTATAATCCACACTTTTCATGGGCAGTTCTCGTTGTGTATGTGGAATTTAGGTGCGCTAACATTCAAATTTTGTGTAATAGTTTTCCACAGACATTTTAGAAGACTAACTTGTTTATCTGTTAACTCTGTAATATTAGCTAAAATATTAGTTAACAGCAAAACAAAATTCAGGTTTAGAACATTGGAGAAATATGTCTGGTATTTTTTTTTTTTTTTTCATTTTGATTAATTGAATCTAATATGATTTTTTTGCTTTTCTTTCTTTCAGATATTGTTTTGTTTTTGCTTTGGGATACCTCACTGTGTGCCAAATTACTAGAGTCTATATCTTCGATTATGGACAATATTCTGCTGATTTTTCTGGGTAAGAATAAATTCCTTACTCCATTTTCCCCCTTTCCTTCACTCCAAACATATAGTATAACGTGTCTGAAGTGGTGATAGTGTGTTTACTGTCATACATTATTATTATTATTGTTGTTATTATTATTATTATAAACATTTATATAGCGCCAGTCGTGTGACCTGGTGCTGTACAGAACATAGAATTAGACGCGGTCCCTGCCGGTGGCTTACAATCTAAAAGACAAAGGGGGAGAAACAGGGAGAGGGGACAGTGGGAGAGACAGGGGAGAAGACAAACAAACATTCAAGCGGATGCGAAGTCTCAGGTGCGTATGCTTGGCTTGGTTACAAAGAGGTTGGTAGCAGCAGTCAGCAGAGGAGGGCCGACAGTAAGTGTACGGGGAAAGACTAGCAGGCATTGGGAAAGGCAGCAAGGAAAAGGTGGGTCTTGAGGAGGGATTTGAAGGAGCGGAGGGAGGAGGCAAGGCGGATGTGGGCAGGGAGGGAGTTCCAGGCATGGGGGGCAGCGAGGGAGAAGGGTCGAAGGTGGTTAAGCGAGCAGGAGAAAACTTCCAAGAACATTGGAAGCATTTCACGTAACCATTAATTCAGTTCTAGGAGTCAAGTTCTTATAGGTGTAAATACTGATCTACAAAAACGAACACAGATGAATTTATGAGAACATACCAATTTTCAAGTAAACTGGTGGGTAACCAATTCAAAATTTTTAAAAATTGTTTAACATTTGTAGTTATAGATTACTAATGATATATTTTGGACAGTAGAAAGTCTCATAAATGGCATTGCAGCAGATACTGCTTTTACATCCCTCCCAGTTAAAAACTATTTGCATAGTGATTTGACTTAAAAATGAGAGCCTATAAATCTATAACATAAGTTTAATTTATGTTGCTGGCTTTTGACTTTCAGTTTATCTTGCCCTTGATTTGAGGCAAGAAGAAGCTAGAAGTTGAATATTAATATTGAAGATTATCGAGAAATGTGAAATTTGCATTAAATTGTCCATGTAGTATAACTTGCATACCTTGCAAGGCTAATCAGCTGCTCCATGCATATAGAACGCTAGTTTAGGTGTACCGGTGGAATTTGAAAAGAGGCTACCGTTTTTGTAAGAGTTTAAACCATTTAAAAGGGCATCTTGTATCAAGTGTGTTAATGCATCAGTAGCTCAAATGTTAAAGTATTTTCCTATATTCAGAACAGGAAGTTTACTATGTCCTATACGAACATGACAACTGATACTGTAATAGTAGCCAGCTTGCTATGAAAATTGAACTTTCAGTGGCTTAAGATGTCATTCAGCTGCATGGCTTAAGGTGTAGTTCTGGAAAGTGGTGGAATGGCTCTCGTGAAAAACAGACAGCTGTTTCTCCTCTTTCAAGGAATCTATGTATCAAAAAGGAAAAATTACCATGAACGGAACAGGAAACAGAATACTTCCCAGTGTGGGGTTTAAGCCTAGTCCTGTGACGCTTGGATGTGGTGTTAAACACTCCCAGAGGCCTCCAAAGAAATATATTTAATAGAACTTTTCTCTGTGCATATGTGCAAGATAAGCAGAGGCTAACTATCTTTTTCACCTACTCTCTTCACTTGAAGTTCGCACACTAAATCTTAAAATGCTTTTGGGTTGGTACTGTTTGTATGTGTATTCTGGTGTCCTGCCTGCCTGTCTTGATCTTGCAGCTCTCTTTCCCCCCATCCCCTCCAATAATTCCCTTATTACTGGGGAAAGTGAAAGGTTTGAGGAGGGGCAGAAATGGGACTTGGGAGAATGCTGTCCTAAGGTGGAAAGAAGATGTAATGAGTTTGAATTCTTGTACCATTGATTGCAATTCATTGCTTATGCATGCTATTTACTTGCAGCACTAGCTGCAAGTAAGTTATCACAACCACTCTCTATTTATAATCAGGGGACTGCTTAACCCCCGATATTGAGGAAACTGCCTGAACTACAGTTCTGAAAATGTATCTGTGGCTTATATTTGTGTGGACTGTTATACGTGCAAAATTTAAAGAAAATCCATTGTGAAAACCAAACGTTACATGTGTTTAAACGTTAATCACTTGTGGTCAAAATGCAGTGTCCCGATTATTTTGAATCATCGATACCTTCTCCCCCGCAACGAGTTAAGCCCCAAGATCTCACAGCCTTGTAGTCTGAGATCTAGAACAAGTGCTGCTGGAGTCTGGGAGTGTTTAGTGCAGCCAAAATCAAGTTATTAATGATTAAAAAATCAGTTCTGCCGGCTAGCGCACGTGCAGTCGGGAAGCCGTCTACCACCATTTGCATTAAGTAAGAAAGAGCGTCTACAAAGGTACGTGACATTTAGGAATGTTACGCCCCTTTTAATCATTCACTCCATGGGGAGGATTTTGAGTGATCCATCTCCCCCCCCCCCCCCCCAACGACTTGAGCCCCCACACTTCCGAGGCTTGGAGTATGAGATCCCCACCGAGTGCTACTTAAACATGATAGTGCTTGGTGCAGCAATAAACTAAAAAAACATGAAAATTAATTACAATTTCTAATTAAAATTATTTCAAACTTCTCTATCTGTATTTCATACTTTACCATCAACATTAATGTAATATATGTACATAATTCCTTACCATACATACTTACTCTTAGTAATACTTACTACTAAGTAACTATAATTTTTTTCATTAAGCATTGATTTATTATCATATTTTGACAATGAACAATTTTTTCAATGAAAAAACATGATAGTTTACATAGTGATAAATATTAATAAGAGTAAGTATGGTAAGGAGTTAAGTATTACGTTCATGTTGATGGTAAAGTATGAAATATAGATAGAAAAGTCTGAAATATTTCCATGCTTTTGGGAGTTTTATTTTTGTTACATTAAATGTTTTTAATTAGAATTGTAATTAATTTTCATGTTTTTTGGAGTTTAAGTTTGGGTAAAATGTATTTTGTGAGATTTTTTTTAGGAAGAAAGTTTTTTGTTTTGGAAATGGTTGTGCCTTTAACATATTTTGGAACAGTTAGGTTTTTTGTTTTAGATAATTACTCTTGCCTTGGGTCAGGACCATGCTTCTCTAGTCTAAAGTGTAACAAACTATGAGTTGTTGAGTCATTTTACAAGACTCAAATCTAGCTCATATGAGGATGTCACGCCTGTATGATTGATTTTTCTCGCCCTGCTCCCTTAATTCTTTTTGGTGGTTTTTGTAATCATTTTTTTTTTATTATTTAAGAAAAATAGCTGGCTTACTTTGTTCACACAGTAAGGAAACAGCCTGTGGCACATCTGCAATTTAAAAATGCAGAGACAAAAACAAAGCAAAACAATTCTCTATAGATTATCGGTGTGATGTAACAAATACAGATATTTTGTTCTGGTGAACTTTGGTTACCATTGTGTATGGCTTTGAGGAACCAGTAATTCCTTAATTTGAAGCCATGGATGGCATACTCCATCACATCACCCATTACCCAAAGGCTGAATAAGAGAGGAAAAATAATTATTACTCCTATACAATCAAAATGGATTTGGGGGTGGGGGGGAAAGACGTGAAGGTTGCAGCCACACAAGCTGCAGAAGACCCAATCCCTGTGCAGCTGTCACACTGTGGGGCCAGCGTGGGGAGCAGGGCAGATGCCGCCGCCCCCCCCTCATGGGGAAGCTAGGCAGGCAGGCTGCTGTCAGGCTTACCATCATGGCACAGGGCGGGTCGAGGCATTGGTCACACAACCGGGCGCCCAGACTTGCCTCCTTGCTTTCCCTGGCTTGACCACTATCCCAGCCGTAATGTGGCCACATGAACGTGACTGGAGTGAGTGGCCGCGCTTCAAAGCCCTACAGCGGACCTTGAAGCACGGTGGGGCAGATGGTGATGGGGCAGACAAGCTGCCATACCTTGGACAACCTTACCCCCTTTTGGGTACCCCCTACATTCTCGGCCTTTTTCGGAGGATGCAGCAAGTAGCAGCTTGGTGCCCACCCCAGAACATCTGGTGGCAGCCGGCCACATGACACACTGAATTGTGGGGTAAGGCTGCCCAAGATGTGGTAGGCAACTCATGTGCCTACACCCGAAGCCTCCTATCCCATCTGTTCACACTGGTGGGGAGTGTGTGACGAGAGTGGCAATGCATGTTGCTCTTCTTTCCAATCTTGACAGATTTTTTTATTTTTTTTTTGGGTGCCCCACTGCATGGTTTTATAGTGGTGTTTTATATTTACTGCATATTTGTTTTATTATATTTTATATATTTTAATTTTTATATTAGCTGCCCCGAGCTGCTATTAGCAGGAGGGGTGTCGTGTAAGTGTGTAAAATAAATAAAACTCCTCAAAGATCAAAGAATAGTGCTAGTTTTCCTTACTCTCCAGATGAGGAAAAGGCAGAGCGCTTAAGGGGGGTGGGGGCGAATGTCCTTACTTTGGAAGTGAACCTGTCTTGTTTCCTAAAGGATGCTGTCTAAACAGTATTTAGCTAAGGACTGATAATGTGAAATTATCTGGAGGAAAGGTAGAGGTGTAGCTAATGATGAGTAATTGGCTCTGGAGATATCTGGAAAGCTTTTGAAGGAAGGTACTGTTGAGTTTGCTTCTGAGGAAGCAATTTTTTCTTAGGGCAAACAAGACAGCAATGCCTTGTAATAGGTAATTCAACAAGAAAAATTCTGGGACAGGGTTTTCAGTCTGCAAAGGAACTATTGTCACTGGGTGCAATCCAGCTCCATACAAGTCAATGGCAGTTTAGCCATTGACTTCAGCGGGAGCTGGATTGTGGCCATTATTTACGTTAAATGACAACAGAAACTTTGCAATAGAATCAAAGTAGTTCAGTGATATCTTTTATTGGACCAGCTACAATAGATGGTCCAATAAAAGATATCACTGAACTATTTTGTCTCTATTGCCTATATTTGGGACCAACACAGCAACCGTACGTTATCTACTCAACAGAATCTTGAATAGAATACAAGATTGTTGGATTAGATTGGATCTGATTTTATCCTAGAGTTTAACTTCTTTGAAATCAGTGGTTATACTAAGAATAAATATTACACAATACTAGGGTTTGAACTCAGGGCAAAATTTCAGTTTTGGTTTATATTGATATCGATTCTCTTGTGTATCGGTGGTTCTTTCAGTATCTGTTCTTTTCCTATTGATTTCAGTGGCGGAAGCTTTCCTATTGAAATCAATAAGAACAAACTGAAGATCCTTGCAATAAAGACATGTCTTTGTAAAACAACTTCATTCAATCAGTTTATATCCAGGAAAGCTTAGTCAAAGTGACTTGAGCTGCAACCTTCGGTAAACTAGCCAGCCACTACACGTTTGCCACTCCAAACAAACTGCTTTTTTCAAAGCAAGTCACAGTAGTTAAGCACTGCAGCACGTAACATCAATTAAATTAGCAACTGAAAGCAATCCAGAAATAAACCCAATCCTTAAAGTGACTTGAGCTCCAGCCTTCAGTGAACTACACTTCAGTCAACCACTCAGTTTGGCACTCAAAACAAATGAATTCCAACAGCCTGGAACAGGCTTTCAATTTTCATACCAAGTCACAGCAGTTACGAGCACATAATAATAATAGCAAGCAAGAATCACCATTGTTGCATAGCTTGTGTGTGTTCAGCTCTACCCCCAACACCCAGACCCAGAGGAGGAGCACTGGTTGTTCCTCTTGCCCCGCTCCGCCACGATCTCATACGCAGAACTCGTCTAAGCCCGCTGTGGCAGGGGAAGCAACCATTTACACCCAGCCACCCTCGTGCGGTAGCCATCACCAGGGCAATTAGTAGGCTAATTGCCCTGGATGAGAGGCAGTTCAGTGTTGTTGAGGGTGTTGGTTTCGAACGGCTGATTCATTTGCTGAAGCCCAGGTACAGGAAGGATCCCATCCCACAAAACCTTCCACTTGAAGGTTATCCCAACACTGTTTGGAAGGGTGTGGTCCCAGCTCCTTGTGAAGTTCTCCATGGCAGAGGGGTCAGTGGTACACTTTACCATAGACCTGTGGACCAGTACCAGTATGATTGACCGCACACTGGTGGCACTTGCCACCAGTCCCTCACACCTGTACAGCAGCGGGCAAAAGTAGCCACACTGGGGGACTGGAGGGGGCAGTGTCTCATGGAGAGCATCGATGGGCACTGTTGCATGCCCAGGTGCTTGATGTGAAACACACGGCAGATAACATCCTCCGTACCGTGGCCTTCTTTACATGAGATGGGCCTGCTCATGCGCACAGAGATCTGCTGCGTGGGCGTGAGTGGGTGCTGCCCGTGTAGATCCCGCAGCAGGTGGATGTGCGTGCTCCCACCAAACACACATGCACGCCCACCTCCACCCATCACTCACTCACGGACCAATTAGGCAAATTGGCGATTGCTCCATGAGTGGGGATGCATGGGGGAATTGGTGTGCGCCCATGTGTACTGGTTGGGAGTGTGAAGGCACTGGTGAGGAACCTGGATGAGGCTATTCAGATGCAGTTTAGCCCCCTTGAAGAGAGAGAATCAACCTTATGTCCTTGCTACGCTGCTGGACCCACGCGTCAAGAGCACCATCCCCCCNACAACCTTACCCCCTTTTGGGTACCCCCTACATTCTCTGCCTTTTTCGGAGGATGCAGCAAGTAGAAGCTTGGTGCCCACCCCAGAACATCTGGTGGCAGCCGGCCACATGACACACTGAATTGTGTGGTAAGGCTGCCCAAGATGTGGTAGGCAACTCATGTGCCTACACCCGAAGCCTCCTATCCCATCTGTTCACACTGGTGGGGAGTGTGTGACGAGAGTGGCAATGCATGTTGCTCTTCTTTCCAATCTTGACAGATTTTTTTATTCTTTTTTTGGGTGCCCCACTGCATGGTTTTATAGTGGTGTTTTATATTTACTGCATATTTGTTTTATTATATTTTATATATTTAATTTTTATATTAGCTGCCCCGAGCTGCTATTAGCAGGAGGGGTGTCGTGTAAGTGTGTAAAATAAATAAAACTCCTCAAAGATCAAAGAATAGTGCTAGTTTTCCTTACTCTCCAGATGAGGAAAAGGCAGAGCGCTTAAGGGGGGTGGGGGCGAATGTCCTTACTTTGGAAGTGAACCTGTCTTGTTTCCTAAAGGATGCTGTCTAAACAGTATTTAGCTAAGGACTGATAATGTGAAATTATCTGGAGGAAAGGTAGAGGTGTAGCTAATGATGAGTAATTGGCTCTGGAGATATCTGGAAAGCTTTTGAAGGAAGGTACTGTTGAGTTTGCTTCTGAGGAAGCAATTTTTTCTTAGGGCAAACAAGACAGCAATGCCTTGTAATAGGTAATTCAACAAGAAAAATTCTGGGACAGGGTTTTCAGTCTGCAAAGGAACTATTGTCACTGGGTGCAATCCAGCTCCATACAAGTCAATGGCAGTTTAGCCATTGACTTCAGCGGGAGCTGGATTGTGGCCATTATTTACGTTAAATGACAACAGAAACTTTGCAATAGAATCAAAGTAGTTCAGTGATATCTTTTATTGGACCAGCTACAATAGATGGTCCAATAAAAGATATCACTGAACTATTTTGTCTCTATTGCCTATATTTGGGACCAACACAGCAACCGTACGTTATCTACTCAACAGAATCTTGAATAGAATACAAGATGGTTGGATTAGATTGGATCTGATTTTATCCTAGAGTTTAACTTCTTTGAAATCAGTGGTTATACTAAGAATAAATATTACACAATACTAGGGTTTGAACTCAGGGCAAAATTTCAGTTTTGGTTTATATTGATATCGATTCTCTTGTGTATCGGTGGTTCTTTCAGTATCTGTTCTTTTCCTATTGATTTCAGTGGCGGAAGCTTTCCTATTGAAATCAATAAGAACAAACAGAAGATCCTTGCAATAAAGACATGTCTTTGTAAAACAACTTCATTCAATCAGTTTATATCCAGGAAAGCTTAGTCAAAGTGACTTGAGCTGCAACCTTCGGTAAACTAGCCAGCCACTACACGTTTGCCACTCCAAACAAACTGCTTTTTTCAAAGCAAGTCACAGTAGTTAAGCACTGCAGCACGTAACATCAATTAAATTAGCAACTGAAAGCAATCCAGAAATAAACCCAATCCTTAAAGTGACTTGAGCTCCAGCCTTCAGTGAACTACACTTCAGTCAACCACTCAGTTTGGCACTCAAAACAAATGAATTCCAACAGCCTGGAACAGGCTTTCAATTTTCATACCAAGTCACAGCAGTTACGAGCACATAATAATAATAGCAAGCAAGAATCACCATTGTTGCATAGCTTGTGTGTGTTCAGCTCTACCCCCAACACCCAGACCCAGAGGAGGAGCACTGGTTGTTCCTCTTGCCCCGCTCCGCCACGATCTCATACGCAGAACTCGTCCAAGCCCGCTGTGGCAGGGGAAGCAACCATTTACACCCAGCCACCCTCGTGCGGTAGCCATCACCAGGGCAATTAGTAGGCTAATTGCCCTGGATGAGAGGCAGTTCAGTGTTGTTGAGGGTGTTGGTTTCGAACGGCTGATTCATTTGCTGAAGCCCAGGTACAGGAAGGATCCCATCCCACAAAACCTTCCACTTGAAGGTTATCCCAACACTGTTTGGAAGGGTGTGGTCCTGGCTCCTTGTGAAGTTCTCCATGGCAGAGGGGTCAGTGGTACACTTTACCATAGACCTGTGGACCAGTACCAGTGTGATCCATGCCTATCTGTCATTGACCGCACACTGGTGGCACTTGCCACCAGTCCCTCACACCTGTACAGCAGCGGGCAAAAGTAGCCACACTGGGGGACCGGAGGGGGGCAGTGTCTCATGGAGAGCATCGATGGGCACTGTTGCATGCCCAGGTGCTTGATGTGAAACACACGGCAGATAACATCTTCCGTACCGTGGCCTTCTTTACATGAGATGGGCCCGCTCATGCGCACAGAGATCTGCTGCGTGGGCGTGAGTGGGTGCTTCCCGTGTAGATCCCGCAGCAGGTGGATGTGCGTGCTCCCACAAAACACACATGCACGCCCACCTCCACCCATCACCCACTCACGGACCAATTAGGCAAATTGGCGATTGCTCCATGAGTGGGGATGCATGGGGGGATTGGTGTGCACCCATGTGTACTGGTTGGGAGTGTGAAGGCACTGGTGTGGAACCTGGATGAGGCTATTCAGATGCAGTTTAGCCCCCTTGAAGAGAGAGAATCAACCTTATGTCCTTGCCACGCTGCTGGACCCACGCGTCAAGAGCACCATCCCCCCCAGACTCTGCACCCTTCAGTTGCTTCAGGGCCAGCCTTGCTGCAGAGGTGCGACAGACATGTCCAGAGCAGGCACCCCCATTGCCAGTGGCAACTTCTGTTTCTATGGGGGATGCAAGCGAGCCCACCTGCAGCATTTGGTCTTCTGACTTAGAGGCCTTGGTGGAGGAGTAAACAGAGAGCAGGCAGCTGATTCCTAATCCCAGTGGAGATACGTCTCTCTCTGGATCTTCCCTCCTCATCCTGTAGTCATTGTAAGACCTGGCTTCTTCGCCAGGCATTTGGTGAAGGGGATTGGGGGGGGGGGGGGGG